>ML793210.1:290961-316639 GCA_009831015.1 Picea engelmannii | reverse complement strand
TGTGTTTATCAAAATATGATCCCATAACTCAATAAATATAAAATTAAATAAACATAATCACAATTTTCTTTTAAATAAGTTACAAACTTATTTTGAGAAGGTAAAGTAACAATACCAACTATCTTACTTTAAAATTAAATAATAAGTATAAACACATATTACATGAATGGTTCTAGAATTTAGATATTTAGTGAGATTGAGCTTTTTCAAAATGAGACAATAAAAAAAATAAAAAATTACTTAATTCTCTCATATATATATATATATATATATATATATATATATATATATATATATATATATATATATACTATTTTGTGTTATAATATTTTTATTAAAAATGATATAAAATCATTTAATTACATAAAACTGACCAAATATTTCATTAAAACTTGGATTCCTTACACTATTTTAATTATTATTTATAGTTTTTTATTAGATATTAAATTTAAAGGATATGTATTAGCCATTTTTTTGCTGTAATAATATTATTATTAACTATAAAAAAAAATTAAATTTACATAATGTTTGAGAAAATATTCCACTATAAATTACATTCCTTACATTATTTTGATTATTATTTATATTAGTATTAAACCTAAGTTCATATCTTCCCCTATGACAAAGCTTAGTAATGATGATGAGCCCTAATCACATTAATAGTTGCTCCTCATGCATTTAAGTAGATGGGATGAGGATTTAATATTTAAGGTTAGTACTCATAAAGGAAATAGGTCCTTCATTACCTTCAATATCCTTCTACGTTAAAATTGTTGCAAGAGAATGATCAAACACAAATGTATAAAGAAGACATACATGATTAAAATCATAATTGTGCAACACCAAAGCATGGGAAATTACAGCTTTGATTTTCTTAAGAGATTCCTTCTCTTCTTTATTTCACTTAAATCCTACATCCTTCTTGAATATTTTCTGCAATGATTTTACGATTTCAGCGAAATCAAGAATGGATTTGCATATTAAAATGATCTTCCTAAAGAAGATTGCATAACCTTTTTGTTATATGGAAAGGGTAACTGAGATACAAATTTACCTCAATCAGAATATATGGTTATACCTTGTTTTTAAATTATATGTCCTAGTTGTTTTCCTTGAGTATCTACAAAAATACTCTTCTTCAGATTGAGCGAGATCCCATACTTCAGACATATTTCTTTTTTTTTATAAGCAAGCTATGATATTAATATGAACAAATATTACATATGGACATACATGAGAATTTCAACATTTGCAGTCCCACAGAGACCATGATAGTCTTTGAGGCTCAAAACTCAAAAGCTAAAAGTAGTCCCTGCCCCTGAGGGGAAACTGGGCCTTAACCAAACTAAACATTTCATACCTAGCTAGATTATGTCTTTCATTACTTGAAGTTTTCTCTGAAAGCCTAGATAGAATAAAAATAGTAAGATACGCAGAGAACAAGATGTCATTGGTCATGATGAACCTGGGGATTGGTGAGGTCTGTTGTCTCTCGTCGAGTAGCACCTTTTGAAGACTCGGTCTCACCATAATTTTTGGAAGGTGGGGTGAAGTTTCCACCTCGTGGCTAACCAAGTGATAACCTCAAACATATAAGCACACTGAATTTCCAATGCTTCGTGCCTACTCTTCAGCTGACGGAAGTCTTGCTCCTTGGGGAGAATTCCTATGGACACCATAGTCTTGGCATGCCAATATAATTCAAGGGTTCTGTAAAACTTTGAGTTTCAATACTGGGTGCATCCCAGATCTGGAATAAAGCTTCCAATCTGAGCCTCCACATATTCATCTTCATGAAACTATCTAATTTTCCTAACTTCTTCCTCAAGCTCACACATCCCGACTTTATTAGCCTCATGGACATAATCCTCATATAACTTGGTTTCTTCAATGGTTTCTTTCACAACACAGGGGGGGTTGAACATAGAGGGAGAGAAGGATTTCGTCCTCTTGGGGCCATTTCTAAACAAGCAAATGGGAGAAGTACACCAACAATAGGGGTTCGAGAATTAAATTGATAGCAGAGAAGGATACTCATAGAACTAGGAAAGAGTAGATCTGTGTCGTTGAGCTGAAGCATTGTGTTTATAACCAGGAGAAAGCCCCAATTGAAGTCCCACTCAACATCCATTACTAGGCAAGTCATGAGGGGGGAATTGATTTTTGATCATGGGGTATTCACGATCATTATGAAATGTAGGGAACCCTCCTTCATTGCTACCATCATTCCCAAACTTGGAGACTGTATGACCTTCATCATTTTCGTGCGAGAGAGAGGGAGGAATGAGATCATTATCGAACCTTATATACACATAATAACCTTCCATACCATCAAACTGTGATGAGACGTTGATATGACCAAGGTTGGCATTCTGGGAAACATCTGGAGTGATAAGTGGATAATAAGGCTGGCTAATCGTCATCGTTTGAATGTATGGGTGAGGTATCTCCTTAATTGTACCACCCATGTTTTCATGTTTCCTAACAAACACCCTATCCAGGGTACTTCAAACATCTTTCAAAAATCTAAGTTAGATATGAAATATGATCTACTATGTTCTTTGAGTACATAGTTACATCATCCATATTGACAATGAAATTACGGTTCATCAAACTACGAAAGGAAATGTCAATTTTGTTGATGTTTTGGTCGCTGCGGGATGTATTTTCCTCTTAAATAAAATTTCTTAGAGAATAAGAAGATTCCAAGAAGTCAAAGGAGGACCATTGAACAGTTGAAGAACACCCCAGAAAAGAATAAAGTAAAATAAAAGACCACAAAAGATAACTCGACCCATAGGAAATAATAATAAAGTGGAAATATATTTTCCAGGAAGAGAAGTCAACCCACAGAAATAATAAAGACCCAGAATAAGAATTCAGCCCAGACATGTGCCCATATTAGTATAAATACTAATATGGGTTAGTTCATTTGCACGGTCAAGGAGTTATCCTTCTGCAATGCGCACTAGGCAATTGCAGTTGTAGCTGCAACTGTAGTTTCACTATTTCTAGTTTCTGGTCATCTTGGAGAGTGTGGCCAACTTGGGGATGGATATTCTTGGTGGTTCTTGGTGATCTTTATTGTGAGATACCTATGGAAGAGTTGCGCTAAGGTTGTGTGGTGCTTCTCAGTTTCTTCGTGTTAGTTTCATTAGCATTTGCAGTTACAGTAACAATTGCATATGCAGTAGCAACTGCAACTACAATTACTAGTTGTGACAGTTCTGTGGTGTGCTAGTGATGCGCCTATATTGCACCAGTTCTATGGTGACTCAGTTGTCTACCCTCACTAGGGTTTGAAAAGAAGAAGTGATAAGTATTCGGTTCTTCATTTTTGGTTTTCTCTTTTGATTAGAGCATGTTCATGGTTGTATTGGAATATTCTCTCTAAGAAAAATTGGTTGGGCTTTTCCCAGGATAAATCTCCGTGTACTCTTGTGCTTGTTTATCTTTTTCTTATATACATCAGTATATGATTATTGAATGTTAAATGAAGATTAAAATAATATGGTATTTAATCTAATGTTAACAAAACTAATGAAAATATAACATGGAATCAGAGCAGGTTTCCTTCAGAACAGTCTAACTGCTAGAAGGAAGATCGTGAGATTTGCCACATTACTGAGATTTTTCGCTGCACATGCAACTTGTCACTGCATAGTTTTCTTTGTCAAGCTCATTGATCACTTGCTATAAATTCGATTGGGACAAACTTAACCACTGATCAACTCACCCTACTCTAGCACACCTATTTCACTTCTCAGATTGACTTTCCGTCAAAATTAAATTTTTAGGGTTTTAGGCTCGTTGACATTTTCCTGGACATTGAACCTTCTAATATAGATTTCTAACCTTTTATTATTGATTTAATGTCTCAGATTAGAAGAAAAATTTGTATGGTGTGCTTATATATAATACGAGGGTGTTTGTAGGAGACATACACTTGGAAAAATGATATTTATCCAAGAAGTAACAGTAGATCCAAAGGGATCTTAGATCTAGTGCACTCAGAGGAAGCCCAAGAGTTAGAGGCAGCAGTGACAATGTCTCCTACAATATAGAACAAATCAAATGGGACAACAGTAGCTAGACTCCAGGTTTTCATATTGTGTTTGATATTTTATACTGTCACAGCCTAAGTAAGTGTTGTAACTATAATAACAGTCTTTAAAGTTCTATTATTGCTATTGCTATCAAATGTTTAGTAACACTTGAATATTGTCGCTATTATGATCATTAAGTAAAATCTCATTGTTCAGTATTAATGATGCATTTGTTTACAAGATAAATTGATCTCCTTTAGGAGATGTTCTTGGTTGTTGACCTTGTTCTGGGTAGGTTATCTTGTAAATACCATGGAGGTTACCATAGAGATGTTGTTGTTCTGGGCAAGTTACCATGGAGGAATGACTAGTCATAACACTGGGAGAGTATTGTTCTTATTTATTGTTATTTTATTTTTGTTTTGGATCTTGTTCCAGGAAGGTCACAAGTGATAAATCTAAGAAGGAGCTACTGTGACAACTGTTCCCGTTCTTGTTTTTATTATTATTGTAAGAGTATTATTCTTGTATGTTTTTCTTCCCTTGTTGTTGCTCTTGTTCTAGGTAGGTCACATGTGATAAATATGAGAGGGAGCTACAGTGACGGTTGCAGGAGGAAACATACTATATGGTCTCTAGTTTGAGACATGGAGAAGACTATACAGATAAGAAGTTGTATACACGACCGTATAAATCCATGTACCAAAGAGGAATAGTTAGTAGAGCCAGAAGGGCCTACCTAGAATCGTTGTAGTGACTAAGAAGAGACCAACATGGTCCCGTGATACTTTATAGGATGTAAAGGGGATACAAATATATGGAATTGATGAGCCATATTATGAGGACGAGAATATGGATCCACCAGTGGTGAGGTAGGCGGCCCCACCAAGTACCAACTCAAAAGGAGCTATAGTTCATATGGAATTAGCCCTCAAAATATAGTAGGGAGGAGAAACCTCCCGAGGACAGTTCATATGAGATTTGACTTGAAGAGGAGGTCAAAACACACAAAGGGAGTAGATGGCTCCATATATTATACAGACTCAGAGGGAGTCAAGCTTCATAGGGAGAATGCATACTCATAGTGAGCCCGATCTCATAGAGAGTCAGTGGCTTAGATACTTTCATTCAAAAAATATTCCTCCTTAGATTTAGATGGGAGAGATAGACATCTTCCATGACTAACATACATGTTCCATGAGTTAAGGAGGCTAGATCGAAGTTTCAGAGGCTTCGAGGAGATATGATATCTCCTGGGAGGATTCCCTTGTTTCAGTGATAGAGGAGGAAGCCAATCAGAAGGAATGGGATATGGATTTTTCCTTGGTTTCGAGACCATAAGGGAAGTCAGTGGTAACTTCCAAGTTGATATACAAGATCAAGCATGTTGAACATTGAAGCATAGAGATGTACAAAGCTTGATTTGTGGCCAGAGGATTCTCCCAGAAAGAGGGAGAAGATTATGACGAGACACTTTCTACAGTAGCCAGAAGAAGTGTACAGATAACAACCACAAGATACATGAGAAGGAGTCTCATGTCTGCAAATTGAAGAAGGATTTGTATGGGCCTAAGTAGAAACCCAGGGCATGATATGCTAGACCAGACTGTTACTTGATTATCTTGGGGATGGTTTCCATTTGATCCTATATGTAGATGACCTATTTCTTACAAGGGATGAGAAACTCACGGATGGGTGCAATAGGGAACTCACTTCAGATTTTGAGATGAAGGATCTGGATTTGATGGGATTGGAGGTGTGGCAGAGACCAGATTAGATTTTCCTTAAACAAGGAAAATATACTGTTGAGATCCGATAGAGATTTGGGATGATGGACTTCAAGTCCATGGTCACACATATGATGATGAATCTAAATCTCTTGAGTTATTCATATTCATATTTGGTGGATCACACGATGTACAGACAACTGATTGGATCCTTTATGTACCTGGTTAACACTAGGCCGAACATATGTTTTGCACTGAATTCCTTGAGTCAGTACATGGTTGAACCTAGACATGTACATTGGATGGAATTAAAACATATGTTGAGGTACCTACGTGGTATGATTGGATATGGATTGAGATATGTCTCAGATGGATATGTGAAGCTACATGGATATACAAACTCTGACTAGGCAGGGAGTGCAGTGGATTGGAAGAGTACATCTCAATGCTGCTTCAGTTTGGGATTGGGTATGATCTCATGGTTGAGAAGGAAGCAGACATCATTGGCACTTAGTACAACATAGGTGGAGTATATCACAACTAATATTGCAAGTCGTGAAGCAGTGTGTCTTGGGAAGATGCTTACAGGGATATTTGATCTAGAGTTGGAGCCACCTTTGATACATTGTGACAATCAAAGTTGTGTGAAGCATATAGATATAAAATATAATTACATCTGAGACATCGTGCCGAGAGGATATGTGGAGATTCATTACATGTCTAGAGATGAGTAGATAACATACATTATCACCAATCCTCTGTCTAGAGTGAAAATGAGTACTTTAGAGAACCTTGGCGTGATGCAGAATGTCCACCCTCATTGAGAGGGAGGTGTGTTGATTCTCCTCCTACTGGATAACCCCTCTGGGAAAGAGTTCCCTATATCATCCATGTGAGGTGACCAAGGGGGTAATGCACTGCCAGAACTGATGAGAGAAGAAACATCACATGGATAGTCTTGAGGACTATGGGAGTAGCTTCATGCTACTGGATGAGACTATAAATATGGTTGATGTCATTGTATTAGTTGTGTGCTACTATTTGACTACTGCATAATTATAGAGACATCGACTATGACTATGGTTGATGGTATTGTAGTAGTTGTGTGCTACTAGTTGATTGCTACATAGTTATAGAGGCCATGACTATGGTTGATGGAATTGTAGTAGTTGTGTTCTACTAGTTGATTGTTTCATAGTCAGGGGGATTGTTGACTATGATTATGGTTGATGGCATGGAAGTAGCTATGTGATACTAGTTTATTGATGCATAATCATAGAGACTGTTGGACTACATGGTGGTATCTTGTGCAACTACCAGTTGATTGCAAGATATGACTATGATTGATGGCATGGTAGTAGTTATGTGATACTAGTTGATTGTTCCATAGTCATAGAGTTTGTGACTATGGTTGATGGCATGGTAGTAGTTGTGTGCTATTAGTTTACTTTTGCATAGTCACAGAGATCATAACTATGGTTGATGGCATGGTAGTAGATTAGTTCTACTAGTTGATTGTTGCATAGTCGTGAGAGACTACTGGATAGCATGGTAGTATCTTAGTGCTACTAGTTGATTTCTATGTAGTTGTGACAACATGGGGGCAACTTTGTGCTACTAGTTGATTGTTGGAGATCATGGTAGTAATTGTGTGCTACTATTTGATCACAACACAGTGAGGAGTACTATGGCAGTAGTTGTATACTACTAGACTATGACAATAGTTGTGTACTATTGGATCGTATGGGTAGTTGTGTGCAATTGGATGATTGCATCATAGTCTTGGAGACCGTAACAAACGATTTTAACTACCGATGGCATGGTAGTAATTGTGTGCTACTAGTTGATTGTAGAGTAGTAAGTGGAATACTAGATGAAGACATCATGGAAAGATACCTCCCTAGCTAAGAGGGAGTGTTGATGTTTTTGTAGTTGAAGGAGGTATTTTCTTCCTAGACAATTTTTCTTATAGAAGAAGAATATTCCAAGAAGTCAAAGGAAGACAATTGAATAGTTGAAGAACACCCCAGAAAATAACAAAGTAAAATAGAAGACCACAAAAGATAATTCGACCCACAGGAAATAATAATAAAGTGGAAATATAATTTCCAGTAAGAGAAGTCGGCCCAAAAAAATAATAATGACCCAGAATAAGAAGATGACCCAGACAAGTGCCTAGATTAGTATATATACTAATCTAGGTCAGTTCATTCGCACAATCAAGTAGTTCTCCTTCTGTAGTGCGCACTAGGAATTTGCAGCTACAACTGCAATTGTAGTTTCACAATTTCTCATTTCTGGACCTCTTGGAGAGTGTGCCCCACTTGGAGAAGGATATTCTTGGTGGTTCTTGGTGATATCTATTGTGCGCTACTTATGGAATGTCGATATTTTATGTAATTTCAGAATTTATTCCTAAGTGTAATTGTGAAAGGATTTATTGATAGGTCATGTCTTTTAGGTCTTTGAGAGTATAAATAGAGGTTGTATCGAGTCATTTTGACATCATTCATCAAACAAAAGTACAAGAGAGTAGTGCACAGTTATCTAGGAGGCTATTCTTGGTTCGTGTTTGCATCACTTTGGTATTGATTTTGTGAAAGAGCATTGTATGGCATTGTACATGTTGGAGGAATCTATACTGAGGAAAGTTTGCAAGATTTTCTCCCCCTTGAGGGTTTCCCTATGGATATATCTTATTGTTCTGTGGATATCTATCTTTCAGTTGTGATCATTTTTCATATTAAATAATAATAAAAGAATATAATACTTTAATTGTTGGAAAAACATACAAAAATCAACATGGTATCAAAGCAGGCTTGAAAAATAAGATTTTCTGCAGATTTTTGGAAGTGTTTTGGAAAACTAACTTCACCTTCCCATGCAGGATGACTACCGACACAAAAATTGACGAGAAGCTGGAAGGCGTAGATAAATTCAGAGCATGGAAGTACAAATTATGCCTCCTTTTGGAAGAACATGATTTATAAATATTTATTGAGAAGGAAGTTCTAGAACCAGAGGAAGATGAGGCCAAGGAAAAACATAAAAAAAAATCAGGCCATGGCTAAGAGGATTATTGTAGACTCAATCAAGGATCATATAATCCATCATGATTCTACGTTAAAATATCTGAATAATATGACTGATGCATTGACTCGACTATTTGAAGGAAAACACATCAACAAAAGGATGACATTGAAGACCCAGATGAAGAACGTGAAGCTTCAAGATTCAGAGTCCATTCACTCTTACTTCTAGAGAGTGAACCAAATCAAGGAATAGATTGAAGCTATAGGAGAAATTTTTGATGAATAAGAAATGGTGATGACCACCTTGAATGGTCTCCCAAGGTCATTGGACTCATTCATTCAAGGAATATTCTCAAGGAGGAAGCTAATCAAGTTTAGCAGATTATGGGAAGAATGCACTCAAGAGGAAGCAAGGATGGTAGAAAGAGAAGAGAAATTGGGGGATGATGATCAAGCTTTAACTACTCATACAAGGAAAGGAAAGATTAAGAAGGAACCCTCATCCCCAAAGAAACCTCAAAAGTTGAACAAGAATCGAAGAGACTATTCAAATGTGATGTGTTTCTGTCACGAAAAGTTGGGACACATTGCAAAATTTTGTCCCTTTATTCTTAAAATAAAAGAAAAGGGAAAGGGAAAGAGGAATCATTCTCATGCCGCTAAAGATGATGAACCAGTGAAGAAAATTGCAATAGAATATGATTCAAGTAATGATGACTACGTCCTAATATCAACTCTCATAGGAACAGTCACCCTTGGAAATGATACTTGGTTGGTGGATAGCGGTGCTTCTAAGCACATGATAGGGTATAAAGGTTCTCTGTCAAACTTGATTCATAAAGACTCACCTCATAATGTGAAGTTGGCTGATGATTATCAGTATTTGATCAAAGGAGTAGGAGAGGCCTCCAACAAACTAGATTCCGGGAAGGAAATGAGGATGAAGGACATGCTTTATGTACTAGGTTTGAAGAAGAACCTTCTCTCGATTTCGACTTTGGATGAGAAGGGTTTCAAGGTTTCATTTGTAGATGGAGAAGTTCTCATGTGTCCAAAAGGAAATATGTTTGATGATGCGGTTGTTATTGGTGTCCAAGAAGGAGGACTGTATAAATTAAAGGGACACTCAGATTCATAATTGATTCATGACACTGTGAATTCAAGTGATCTATGGCATAGGATATTTTCCCACGTACACTACAAAGATTTACTAATCATGAGACAGATGGTAACAAGACTACTAGAGATTCAGGTGAATCTATATGGCGTTGCAAAGGTGTTGCACAAGGAAAGAATGTGAAGAACCCATTTCTAGGCGATGGTAGCAGTGCCAAAGGAGTCTTGGATATTGTACACTCGGACATATTCGAACCGATGTTAAAATGTCACTCAGTGGGTACATATATTATGTATCTTTTATTGATGATTACTCATGCAAAACTTGGATTTACTTCTTGAATTAAAAATGTGAAGTAGTTGGTAAGTTAAAGGAATTCAAGGCGCTAGTAGAAAACCTAACAGAAAGGAAGATAAAGACATTGTTATCAGACAATGGAGGAGAATTCACCTCAGATGAATTCTCATATTTTTGCAAAGAAGTAGGGATTAATAGGGGGCTCTCTAATCCCTATAATTCAAAACAAAATGGAGTGGCAAAGAGAAAGAATCAAATGATTATGGAAGAAGTGAATTCCATGATCCATGATCAAGATTTACCTATGTATCTATGAGAAAAAATTGTGATGATAGTTCTGTACATGTAGAACATAAGTCCCCATCGAGTTCTTGAAAACAAGACACCAGAGGAAATTTTTCCAGGAGATAAGCCAGAGGTCAAACACCTGAGGATATTTGGTTATCCTATATATGTGCATGCCCCCAAGGACAAGAGAACAAAGTTGGACCCATCTGGAAAGAAAGGTACATTTGTTGGGTACAGTGACACATCGAAGGCATACAAAATATACATTCTTAGTCACTAGAATATCAAGATTAGCATGGATGTCACCTTCGATGAGGATGTAGATTTTTACAAATCAAAGTAGGATCGTGCAGAGGAATCTCATGACAAAGAGAATGGAGTTCCTAGATCTGTGGAGACAAGAGAAGTGGAAGTAGAGGAATCCATTCCTGAGGATCATGATATGGCCAAACTATAGAGGCCTGTGGAGAATCCTACACAAAAGAGAAGACTATATTGGGCACAAGAGGCCATCAAAGATGCAGAGAGATATGGTGCCCATGATGGATCATCTAGGAAATTCAAGAAACCAAAATCGTATCCCGTCTATGTGGAATTATTGTGTGATATCATTGATGGAGATCCTACCAACTATGAATAAGTTGCAAGAAAGAAAGAATGGAAGTATTCCATGGTCGAGGAATAATAGTCAATAGTGAAGAATGACGTTTGGGATGTGGTTCCCAGACCCAAGGAAAAATCAGTTGTGATATCCAAGTGCATATTCAAGACAAAGCATGTTGTAGATGGAAGCATTGAGAAATACAAGACTAGATTTGTAGCACGAGGATTTTCTTAGAACGAAGGAATTGACTAGGAGGAGACTTTTTCTCCTGTGGAAAGGTATAATTCAATAAGGGATGTTCTTTCAACAGCTACTATGATGAAATGGAAGGTTCATCAGAAGGACGTGAAGATGACATTTTTGAATGGGGTAATAGTGGAAGAGATTTACGTGGAACAAACACAAGGATTTGAGACACATGACAGAGAGACACATGTGTGAAAGTTAAAGAAGGCATCATATCAATTGAAGCAGGCACTAAGAGCATGGTATGGTCGAATTGATTATTTTCTGATGAGCTTGGGATTTACTAAGAGCAGTGTAGATTATAACCTTTACTTCAAGGTTGAGGATGATGGACCAATGATATTACTACTATATGTGGATGAATTGTTCTTAACAGGAGTGGAGAAGCTCATCACTAAGTGTAATAGAAAATTCATTTCGGAGTTCGAAGTGAATTACCTAGGTTTGATGCACTACTTTTTGGGTCTAGAGGTATGGCAGAGGAAGAATGAGATCTTCCTAAATCCGGGAAAATATGATGTAGATATCCTGAAGAGGTTCGATATGTTGGACTATAAACGGATGGCATAAAATATGAAGTTGTTGGATGATATGAATTTAGATTTTGTGGATGCAACATTATATAGGAAGATGATTGGATCATTGATGTATTTGATGAATACACGACCAGATATATGTTTTATTGTGAAAACCCTGAGTAAGTAAATGGTTGACCCCAGACGTGTTCACCTGATTGCAGTGAAACATGTGATGAGGTACCTTAAAGGTACAGTGGATTATGGGCTCAATTATGTTGTAGAAAGTGAGATCAATCGACTTGGATATTAGGATTCAGATTGGGCTGGTAATGTTGCAAACCAGAAAAGTATATTAGGATGTTGCTTCACTTTGGGATCCGATATGATTTCATGGATCAATAAGAAGCAGTCATGTGTAGAAATCAGTATGGTTGAGGAAGAATATATGGAAACATGTGTAGAAAGTTGCAAAGTAGTGTGGCTTCGGAAATTGTTGACTGGATTATTTGATATTGCGATGGAGGAGACATGTATCTTGTGCGACAACTAGAGTTGTATAAAGTTTTCATAGAACTTGATTTTTCATGATAAGTCAAAGCATATCAAAATCATGTATCACTATATTAGGGATATGGTGCAATAGGGAGTAGTGAGGCTCCAATATGTGGCTACCGATGAGCAGGTTGTAGATATGATGACAAAGATGTTGTCAAGGATGAAGTTCAAGTACTTTAGGGACAAGCTCGACGTAGTCCCTCTTCAGAGGGAGTGATTGCTTCAGTTTTTATCGCAGGGTAGTGGATTTCATAATGACACATTGTAGCTATTGGAGAGCTACCCACTGGCCCTGGATGCATGCTTAAGAGACGAGGTACAAATGTTATCGTAGGGTACTATATGTCGTGCATAAGATATCCGAGTTTTTTGCGAGAAACTGGATAGTATCATGATGACATGTTGTAGCTATTATAGAGATACCCATTGACCTTGGATGGATGTTTTAAAGTCACTATGGATTTCCTATGATGTATACATTCATGTGTCTGATAGCCAATGGTCATGAGCTTGTGTCGATGGTGACAGTGTTAGAGCCTATGCCAGATAGAACACCTTCCTCATTAAGAGGGAGTGTTGATATTTTATGTAATTTCAGAAGTTATTCCTAAGTGTAATTGTGAAATGGTTTATTGATAAGTCATGTCTTTTAGGTATTTTAGAGTACAAATAGAGGTTATATTGAGTCATTTTGAGATCATTCATCGAACATAACTACAAGAGAGTAGTGCACACTTATCTAGGAGGCTATTCTTGGTTCGTG
Source organism: Picea engelmannii (assembly GCA_009831015.1). Lineage (NCBI taxonomy): Eukaryota > Viridiplantae > Streptophyta > Pinopsida > Pinales > Pinaceae > Picea > Picea engelmannii. The sequence continues at coordinate 303,446 of ML793210.1, read as the reverse complement.
TATGGGTCTCTTTGGTCTTGATTTCGTGAAAGAGAATTGTATGAAACTGTACATGCTGGAGGAATATATATTGAGGAAAGTTTGCAAGGTTTTCTCCCCCTTGAGGGTTTTCCTGAGAATATATCTTATTGTTCTGTGGATATCTATATTTCAATTGTGATCCCTTTTCATATTAAATAACAATAAAATAATATAATACTTTAATTGTTGGAAAAAACATAAAAAAAATCAAGATGGAAGAGTTTCACTAAGGTTGTCTGGTGCTTCCCAGTTGCTTTGTGCCAATTGCATTTGCATTTGCAGTTTTCGTTGTAGTAGCAAGTGCAATTGTAGTTACCAGTTGTGCTAGTTCTGTGGTGTGCTAGTGATGCACCTATCTTGCGCTAGTTTTGTGGTGACTCATTTGTCTACCCTCTCTAGGGTTTGACAAGAAGAAGAGATAAGTATTTGGTTCTTCATTGTTGGTTTTCTCTTGTGATTATAGCATGTTCATGATTGTATTGGAATATTCTCTCTAAGAAAAGTTGGTTGTGTTTTTCCTTGAGTTTGGGGTTTTCCCAGGATAAATATTTGTGTACTCTTGTGCTAGCTTATCTATTGCTTATATAATTTAGTATATGATTATTGAATGTTAAAAGAATATTAAAATACTATGGTAAATCTAATGTTAACAAAACTAATGAAAATATGACACATTTCTATCTAGAAGGTAGTTCCCGCATTAGTGAGACCAAAATGCATTATTTTGTAGGCCAAAGTTCTTCATTTTATTCTGGATGTAGTTTTAAGCATGTCTTCCTCAACTAATAAAAACTAATTGTATCCTAAAAATCCATCAATTAAGAAAAACATTTCAGATCCTGATACAAGATGCATGATTTAATCCATTGGTGGGACCAAATAGTTGTTTTTTTATGTTCAAGTTCCGAAAATTGACACACAAGTGAATTTCAAAATTATTTTTCCTAACTGGCACCATATTGGCCACCCAAGTTGAGTGTTGAAATTGGAAAATGATTTTACCTTTAGAAGTTTTCTCATCTCCTTCTACACTTGGGGCTTTAAAGAAGGATGTATGTTTCATAATTTTTTCTAGAAGGGATTGAAATTCTTCTTCATAGGGATTGTGTGTTCAATGATACAAGAGTCATATGTTTCTAGGTCATCTTACATCCATGCAAACACATCCTGGTATGTTCTGAAGAGTTTTATGTAATATTTTTTTTTCACAACATCCAATGCCTAAATTTACATTTTTGGTATTCTCTTTCGTTCCTAGGTTGATCACCTCATGCCCTAAGATTGAACTATTAGTTTTAACATTTGATGATCACTTAAAATTGTCTTGCAAGTCAAATAATTTTTCAATATTAACCACACCTTTTGGCATAGTATGGGTTGCTGCTTTATTTGGTTCTTCTTTGTTTCTTTCCAAAAACTAATTGTATTCCTTTTCATCTATGGCTACATCTTTGAAAGTTTATTGATTAGTGACGAATTCAATGATCTTCTCATCACAGTAAAAAACCTTCCAATTGGTAATGTTGTCTAGAAGTGAAGGTCAATAAAGCAAATCATTTGAAAACCTACTTGCCTTAAAATCCTCTAATGGATTTAACCTAGAGGCAACAATAGATAAAGAATCAGCTACTATGTTACCAGAGTGAGGAATAGTAGAAATATTAAGGGCATCAAAAATTTAAATTAGCCTACATAATTCTTGTTGGTAATTCTTCAAGTGTGTGGAGTTGCAATGTATAATGTTCTTTTTTTTCTTTACAATTATATCAAGATCCCTAATTTTTTTTATTTATTTTTTTAAATCTATGGCATTTTTTAGGCCATGTATAAGAGATTTGTATTCAACAGTGTTATTAGTATAGTCAAATTATAATCTACATTAAATAAACCTATATTTTCCTTGAGGATCTATGGTTAGACACCCTACTTTGACTCCTTATTGGGATATGGAGCCATTAAAGAGCAATGTCTAGATATCACTGTTCTAAGATCAAATTTATCTATATTATTTACACTACAAACCATATTTACATCACCTACATCACCTATGTTACAATTCTCTTCTCGAAAATTATGATCCTGCAGAGAAAGTTTAGATTGTTGGTTTTCATGGATAATAGAAGTTTTAGCAATGAAATTACCAAAGCAAGAGTCCAAAGCATAATTTCCTAAAATTGAAAACTCAAAAGACGATGGTTCATTTGTAGCTTCAAGATCAATTACAATCTTCTCCATGTACTTCTCATGGTCAATTTTTATTTTGTTAGGATGTCCATTCCTTGAATCCATAAATGTGACCAATCTGAAGCAAAGTATCCTTGAAGTTTTTGTGACCAATCTATACTAAGAAATAAACCATATGATTTAAGGATATCTACTATGATAACTTTTATTATTTTATGAACCTTAGGGTTTGAGGTTACTCATTTTAATGAATCCTTTAGTTCACCTATGACTTTAATTTATTACCTATCTATATAAATGATATGTGTTGAATAATGTTTTGGTGTTGCATTCAAATTTCAACAAATATAATGGGGCATAACATTGGAAGATGCTCTTGAATATACCAAATACTTATGAACATTTTGATCGAATATTTCAAAGGTCAACAAGAATGGAGGAGATTAGGATTTTGACCTTTTACCTAATAGACCAGAGTTAATTGTCCCATTTTTCATTTTTTTATTTGTTTGTTTAGTAACACCTTTAGTAATAGCTATAGGTTGAACATAAATGTCCTTCAAATCATTTAGCAATAACTTACATTGTTGTGTTATCTTAAATACATCAAGAATTGATATATTTACTTTCATTTTATTCAAATATCCAATGACATTATAGTCCATCGCCTCTTATTTAATGGTAGAACATTTATAGGTGCTAGGTATGTTTGAGAAAGTTCTAGCAGTAAGTGACATCTCTAGCTCTTTTTTCCATTTTTATTTGAGGATTTGATGGAAATTTCTGCTAAACTAATCCCTTACTCCTAAGGTTGTAATCACCTTGTACATGGAGTTCCTCTTCTACTTCCTCATCCTTATCCATATTAAAATCGGGGAACATGTCCCAAAGGACCATGGTTGTTTCATTTGGATATTCCTCAACCTATTCTTCTAATTATCCTTCAATTTGCTCACTAGGTTCCTTTGCTTGGATACATCCATCCAAAAACTTGTTAGACATCAAATTCAAGGGATTTATCCACTAAGAATAGGTTTTCTCTAAATGGTTTGATTGATGGTAGTTGAAAATGTTATCCATGGAAGCCCCCTTTGAATCTATGTTCAAGTTTGTAGGTGGGGCTTCAATTGGCTTTGGAGAAATGTGTCTCCTAAAGAAGGGTCTATATGTTATTTGAGAAGAGGTAACTTCTCTAGTATTTATTTTTACATCAATTATTTCATTTGTTAATCATCTTATCATTATTTCAAAACTATCCATGTCCATGGTATCTTTCTCATTACCCTCTATAGTTGTTTTAGGTTCTAAACTTGTAGTCTAGGTAAGATGACCTTCTTTTTTTGCTGAACAATTTTCCTATTAGCAAATGCAGTCTGTATTTCTTTACAACCCATTATCTTGAATTCTACCTTTTTTTCTTCTATGAATTTTAATGCAATGGTTTTCTTTCCTGCTCACATGGTGAACATGGAAATAGGAGCTGGTAAATAATTCACACAAACTTCAATTTGAAGTTCTTGAGTAGGTGTTTTTTTTGGTCTAAACTTGTTTACGACAATAGTAAACATTTGGTTGAAGTCCTTGACTATTTCTATAGGACCCATAACTAGTGAGAAGAGTTCAATCATTAAGTCTCTAGTGGTGGTTTCATCCCCAAATTCATTCAAAAATGCCTTTTGAAAATAACCCCAACTAGTGATTGATCCTACTAGTAGGTTGACGTACCAAGTATCTCGAATTTATTTTCATAACTATAGGGGAAAATCCTACACACCACATCTGCATGTTGCACATTCTTCAACCTGATGGCTAGGATGAATTTGTTTATATAATCATCTAGAGGACTATATCAATCAATATCATATTTTGGTAGTAAGCATTCAAGGTGCTTGGGAATTTTGTTCATTTTCTAGAGCAATGCGAAAGAATCTCAAGCTAGCTAAGGTTGATTATGGTTTTGGTTGTTTCCATTATCTAAGAATTGTGAATTAGCATTTAATTTTTCTGAGTTGGATTTCAATTTTGTTTGACTTTCAAAATGCTTAGTCTCTTGTGATGATGTTGTAGGATTAAGAGTTGGAGGAATTAGGTTCACAGGTTGTGAAATTTCTTGGAGTGACAACTCAACTAAGTCCTCCATAGTGTGAACTAAGTTTTGTTCCCTATTTTGAGTCATTTTCTCTGTGTTATTCCTTCTTCAAGGAAGTAACAGGGCCATAGGAAAGGCACCAATATTTCTAGCATATGCTCGAGTTATTCATCTAAAATGTTTTACCACCTCATTAGATACTACATATGGAACTTCAATATCTAGGTTTTGTTCAAGGTTTTCCAAATATTTTATATATAAAAGTCCAATAGATGATTCAAGATTTGGAACTTCAATGTTTGAATATGGGTTGTTTGTAGAAGACGTGGTATTGGGAACCGAATCACGCACAAAAATATGGGCCCTCCTTCTAGCGCCAATTTTGTTGATAAGTATTATCCCCATTTTGTGGGATAACTAAGGATATTATGTCTCAAGGCCCTCATGTTGCAAATATGGAGTGTCGAGAGACCACATGACTAGCAATATCTTTTTCCGCAGATGGAGACCCTTCTCACCACCATAGAGTTCGTAGATTTTTAGATAGCATCCACCACACCATCTAGATTATGAGAGGCAATGGGCCTTGCTCCATGAGGTACAAGTCAGGTATTATGGTGAGTGTCATTTCAATATTTGAGGCATTTGAGTATGTTGTATCTTAGATTTCTTTGGATTTCATGACATGTGCTTCAACATTATTCCTTTTTCCTTTCTTCACCTTGGTGGTTGACATTGTGCCCTAGTAAGTGGTCTTACTTGGGGATGGGTTTGCTACTAGTAACTCCCTTGAAGAGCCATCATACCTTTCCCAACCATACTTACCACTTTCCATCACTGTTTACCCCCATTTCCTTATCTCTTTGGATTTTAGGGTGTATTGACCCAAGAAGGGGTTGTCCCTCATTCTATGGGAAGAAGGGGTTGAAGGCACACAAGGATTGTCTTTGAGTAAAAGATAAAATCCTATGTATAAACCTTCTATATGCTTCACCCATGGATCACCCAAGTAAGAAATGAAACACTTATCTTTGAGAAAAGGGGGACCCATAATAAATATGATTATGAATGCTTAAAAGGTTAGTTGGAGGATAGGAGGTTTCATCTTGAGCTGGAATATCATGTTCATGGATATCTAGTGGTAGAACATTACCATCATCTAGTCACCAAGGCAGGTTAATGGCTCTCAGTTGCATGGCTGAGAGAAATGGGGTCTCATAACGAGCCAACCTTCTCATTTCCACCAGGTGTCTGTGAGTGGCATTGTCATTATCTGGACACCACGCCAAGACAATGGCCTTCAAATTGTCCCTAAAATTTGAAAGAAGCAAATAATTGAAAAACAATGGGCTTGTAAAAATTGCATTTCAAATGAAGGTGCCACACACCCTCTACAAAGGAACCCATGAATGAGACACTACAACCCCTTGTATGTCATGAACCCCATGCCCATTGATTCTTGAACCTTAACCACTTAACCCACTTTACATGGCTTACAGATGGATCTATTGGAAACTTTCCTTGACCTCGGGAAATATCTACCCAATAGGACACCTCGTCAACCCTCCCATATTCAAGCTTGACGAGTCGCATAATGTCTTTGAGAACTTAATTGTTTGACATGGTAATCTTTGATGCACATTCTTAGGTGGCTCATTTATTGATTTTATTTACTTATCATGATATTTTGACTTGAGATCCTTGGAGGACGTGCATATTTGTCTTTGTAGGACCTAGTTGGTGGACATTTTTGGAGGAACAAACATGGATTGGGCTTCCAAGGGGCTTGAAGCCCATAGGTGGATTCAAAGGGCCCGCATGTCGGATGAGAGAGATGAAACCTAGGAGGCCTATAATATGACTTGGATGACATAACCTAGCCCTACATGCCAAACTTTTTCCTAGGAAATGCAAAATGTCACCTTTAGAGGCATGACATCACCTAGGGGGGTTAGGGTTTGGTGGTGATATGCATTAGCACAAAGACGTTTTGAGGAGATTGAGGCTTTGAATGTGAAGGAAGTGAATTGGATGCTTGATATGTGTCTTTGGGAAGCCTTCCTACACTCCTCCATCCACAACGACTTGCTCCTAGTTCCAAAACATCCCCTAAAGAGGTGATGTCTTTCTAAATTAGGGTTTATTTTTGCATAAAAGAAAAATTTAAGTGAATGGTTTAATATTATTTTGTAAAAGGGGAAATATTAGGGTTGTTGACTCCTATTCTTTTGGTTTATCCTAATATTATGTGGACAAACTATTTTGGAGACATTTTGTATAAATAAGAGATCATAAGATCTCATTTTAACATAACTCTCCCATTGTGAGAAGTACTTGGATTGAAATTTTCTCTACACTTGGATTATTTTTCCTCTTGTGCTATGTAATGATGTATTTTGGTTATGGTTAATGATGATGATGATGCATTATCTCTTCGAAGTCACTTCTATCTCATTGTGGAGGTTTACTTTGGAATTTTAAAGGATTTTCTTGGATTGGTATGGTCATTTACTTTGTCATTATCATTGGAAATTCAAGTTAAAGTTGTTTTGGCCAAGGATAGATAGGGAGTATAAGGATATACACCCCTATCCTAGTTTCCACCATAATTATCAAGCTTCTAAAGTTGTTTTCAAGGGTTTGGTTGAAGAAGTAAGAGGATTTACACCCCTTAATTTAAAACCCTGGCTAGGTTAATTACCTTGGGAAGTAAGAGTATTTACACCCCCAAGGGTTTAGTAGTAATAGATATTTATTTAAGACCCCATTAACCCATAACTAAAGGCACTAATATTGCATTGGAGATATAAATTGTTGCATTGGAAAACGTGAAAGTTTCAAGTATTGGTCTTCTCTCACTTGAGTTTTGTTCCCCTAGACTTCAGCTACCTTGCCTCAGTGAGGCATCACCTTTCAACCACAAATTATTTTTTATTTATTAAATCTAACCTACAACCATTAGGGATGCACTAACCCTAAATATCTCCTAAACTAACCCTAGACTAAGCCTAAAAGTATGCCCTAACCTTCTACTGACCTAGGCAAAATTATTGAGCTAACTAGGAGATGATTTAATTGGATAAGTTTTATTCAATAAGTCTTGGTTTTATACAGCTATAAGGCTGGTAATTTCATTTCAGAAACCCTAACCTAAAGTTACTCATAACTTGTTCTTTCACTGTCAAAAGTTGTTAAGAATTTGCTAATTTATTCTACTTGTTTAAATAAAAATTTTGAGTGGTTTCTTTACAAGTTTTAGTGGTTGAATTCACTGGTGTCACAAAAACATTTCTACAGCCATAAGTCTACAAAATAATTCTTCATACATATTTTATGACAACCATAAATCATTGCTAAAGTCTCATGCTATAGATCATGAAATTATCTAGTGTTTATCTACTTCGTTTCAAGCATATTTTTTTTGACATTGAGCAAAATTTATAGAAGCTTTAGTACTTGTTTTAATGATGATATATAATTTCATTAATTTCTTCAAATTGGGGACAACAAGCCTAGATGGCTGATCCAACTAACATATTACATTGCAAATTGGTTTTCCTTGTGTCTCGGGCAGGTACCAACTTCTCGGAAATTCACCCAAGGATTTGGAAACCTAAAAGTCATTTAAGACTCATATTAATCTTCCAATTTCCATATAGAACATTGAACTTTAGGGACCTCACTCTTTTCATCTCCATTTTTCACACCCCTTTCCCCTTAGGTTCACCAGGATCGCCTTCCTAGAGTGACCTAGTCACCCTTGAAGCATGGGACCTATATCGAGGTAACATTGGGTATAGTGTCCTTTAATTTGTCACCACTTGGTGGTTGGGCCTGGCTTTTCCCAACCTACAACTTGTGCAATAACATTTTGGCGTTGTTGCCAGGGAGGATTTTGAATCCCCTTTGTAACTCTAACGACACTTTGGAAAGCTATCCCAAAGCCTTTATCCCTTATCTTTCCTAGAGACTCCACCCAAGGGACGTTCCCTTTCCACCTTTCTTATGAGCTCATCTTGAAGCTCATATGGTGACTCCACCTTCCCAAAACACTTCCTCTTCCAAGCCTTTTCCCCCTGAGAGGTTTAAGCCTTCTAAAGTCTACCAAAGAAGGCCTCATCTCAAGTCTCTTGTTGTCAAAACCCTCTTCCATGGTACCCTTCCTCTTGCTCCAATGGATCACCCTTGGGAAACATACCTCTATAAACCTCTTAACATGTCCAATATCCAAGGATACCCTAACACAATGCCAAAAGAGTCTAACAAGTGGTTGCCAAGGTTCCCATGAAACAATGTAGTGACCACTGAGGACCATCTTTATGTCATGGAACGGGACATGGACAATGCAGGTATTGAGAATAAATATCTTTCCATGATATTATTCCCCTCATCATTGATTGAAGATGATCTTGATTGGTTCAGAGGCCTCCTTGAAAATCATCTCACATCTTATGAAGATTTTTCCGACTTATTTAAGAGAAGATGGTCAAAAAAGACAGACAGTGGGATGCTTGGAGATCAATTCAATCACATAAAGAAAAATGATAATGTGATAGTGAGGGATTTCGACACTATATTTGACAAGTTGTACAATCAAATTTCAACAAAATTTCATCCTACAACATCATCAGTTTGTCTCCTTTATATGAACACTTTTGAAGGGAAATTTTACTTCATTTTGAAGGACAAGAATCCCACATTGTTGGTGCAGGACAAAAAGTACATTTCTAACATTGAAGAAAATATCCTTGATTCAAGGCTGGAACCTTTTTAGTACCCTCATGTTGAAGTATCCATGATCCGGGTGATCAAGATATTCGCTATTGTTCTTTCTGGTGTGCAGATCTGATACACTGGGGGTTTCTGGATGCGTTTTAGCCGTGTATGTGACATGTTATTCGGTTATTGTGGTTTCATGTTGGTTATTGCAGGTGCATGTGGGTTATTACATGTTCATGTTGCATATTTAGTGTTTAACAATCATAAAAGGATGCATGCAAGAGTATAGAATGTCAACTACTCAATATCATGAATAATAACGGTTCAAGCATGGAAATACAATAGCTTACTGGAAAAAATAGAATCTAGACGTTAGTAAGATCTCCTGGATTTGTACTGGAATACAATCAAATAATAAAAATACTCGTGATCATAAGAAGATAGCATATCTGATGCATGCATGGATAGATCGGCAAAAATGTGCGATTCCGGCGAAATACGATAACCGCTACTAGCTGGAAAACTCGATCTGAAGAAACCACTGTCAGAATGTGCTCAGAACTGCTCCAATAGATGCACCCTAGTCTCTATACTGGAATGGACGTATGTCGAAACTCGAATAGGACCTCTACGACACTGGATTTGGACCCCTGGGGGGTTGGCACCCCTCCTTGGACATTGAATGCGCCCTAAAAGATTCCATCGTCGGAATTGGCTGCTACATGGCTCAAAGAAATCATCTCGTCAAATGATGAAATGGGTCGGAAGGGTTTGGCCGGATCTGCTCTGGAACACCTGCATGCAATGCCAAACGTCTATCCGGAATGACTGCGCCCAAAATGGTTGGATGGATCGATCTGCAAGATTCCACCGTCAGAATCTGATGATAAATGGCTCAATGGAAGCGCCCTAGCTGGATCTCGACTGGGTCGGAATGAATATGCAATTGGGACACAGGTCTACTGCAGATCTATGAATCCTCAAAATAGCTTGCACCCTCCTTGGCTGAGTTGCGCCCTCCACACTAAATACTCCTGAAATGAATGGTGAAATACCTGGATGGTATCTCTGATGGGCTAGGGTGTGTCTCTCAACACCAAAACCGATCAAGGGTGGTGGTTTCCTCCATAAATCCACAAAACAGTAAGGTCGTCTCTCCTCCTCCTCTGGAAGCTCTCAACATCAAATCATAACAATGCATAATGAGGAATTAGGTAAAATTCATCCCTTTATATCTTTCCCGACCTAATTATTTGTTGACATAACTTAACCTAGGCACCTTTCCTCCTAAGTGATTTATTTGTCAATTAAGTCCCCCCCTTATCACCTTTTCATTCTAATTCTCCGTTGACTTAGGCTTAAGTGACTTTTCCTAAGTATTTTGGCTTAATTCATCGTTTAGCCTTAATTCCTCCTTATTTCTCCATTTGGTTCCCTGTTTGTGCCTGACTATAGTCTATGGGAACATATAGACTACTAAGTCACTCCCTTCTGGCCTAATCTTGGGGATGGGACATCACAGTCCTCCCTTCCAGAGATTTCTTGTCCTCAAGCAACATCAATCCTGGGTGTTGCAGAATATGCTCTCCCTCCCATGTGGAATCCTCCACTGGAAGACCCCTCCATATAACCAAGCACTCTCTGATGATCTTTCTCCTCAATCTACATTCTCTTTTCTCTAGTACCTCCTCTGGCACTAGTTCCAACTGTCCCTCCTCATCCAAGGGTGGAAACTCCTGTTAAATGCTAATCTGTTGTCCCACCACCTTTTTAAGGAAAGAGACCTGAAAGACGTTATGAATATTGCTACCCTCTGGTAGCTCTAGCTCATATTCCACCTTGCCTACCCTCTTGATGACTCTGTATGGCCCATAGAACTTTGGCTTCAGTTTCTGTGCTCCGCTCCTCTTCAAAGAAGACTGTCGGTATGGATGTAATCGCAGGAAAACCAAGTCTCCTACCTCAAAACTGCACTCAACTCTATGTCGATATGCATATATCTTCTGTTGATTGTAAGTTCTCCTTTGCTGATTGCAGGATCCTTTGACTCTCCTCCACCCAATCCTTGGCCCCCAGGACCCTGTTGTCCCCAAATACAGTATCTATAAAGGAGGGTGCATTGTATCCATACAATTCCCTGAATGGTGACATCCTGATGGACATATGGTAAGTTTTGTTGTAGCAATACTCACCCATATGTAACCATGTCACCCAAGTGCATTGTTGTCCCCCCACATAGTTCCTCAGATACCCTTCCACCCATTTGTTGAGGATCTCTATCTGCCCATCTGTCTATGGGTGGTAGTTGGTACTCGTAGCTAACTCTGTGCCTGTCAATCTGAAAAGATCCTGCCAAAATGTGTTGATGAAGCATCCATCCCTATCACTGAATATATGCCTGGGTAACCCATGCAACCGGAATACCTCCCTGAAGAACAACTCTGCTACCTGTATGGCCTTGTAGTCTATGGGTATGGTGAAGAAATGTGCGAACTTGATCAGTCTTTTGACCACTACAAATATACAGTCCCTTTCCTGCACTCTAGGGAGGCCTGTAATGAAATCCATGGAAATGCTCTCCCATTTCTGCTCTGGAATGAGTAGAGGCTGAAGTAATGTCTGCTCAGAATTGTTCTTCTGAAAAGTTGTGCACTCTCGTATGTGTTTCAGCACGTCATCCTTGAGACCCTTCCATGAGAATCTCTCCCTGATCTTCCTATAATTTTTGAAGTATCCCTGATGCCCTGCTGTTGGTGAATCATGACACACGTTCAGAATCTTCCCTTTCAGGGTGGATTCTGGAACCAAGTAGATCCGGTTCTTGTAGAAAATGACATCATCCAGAACTCGAAACCTATCATCAATCACTTGCCCGTCCATCACCTCAAAAGAAATTTTCTTTTTGGAGTATTCCACCAACAAATGAGCTTTCCAATCTGTACAGATTGTTGAAAAGTCAACAAGAAACATGTGTCTAATTTAGTTTTCCCTTAATTAAATTAGACAATAAATATTAATCTATTATCTCATTCATAACTGAGTGATTTGGAATTGTAACAGAATTGTAAGTGTAGTTAAGTGAGTTAAGMTTAGTTGTATTAGTGCGAGTTCAGTGAATTAATTATTCATTAATTCACAATCAGTTAAACTCGCATGCAACTAAAGACTTGCCACGATTAACTACATGCATGTCATTCCAATGGACACCAGTTGAGATAATAGGTGAAAGGGACAATTGGCTATCAGTTGTGAGTTGTTCACACATGCATTGGATATGCTTATGAGCATGTGCAAACGATTCATTCGATACATTGTGAGAATTCGTATTGCAGAGTTTGTGCAGAGGAGGCAGGTTGTCTGGTCACGGAAATTGGCGCATGCATTTGCTAATTTGTGTATGACAGTGTGAGACGATTGTATTGTACTGAGATCTCTTGGATTAGAGCTTTGTATGAGATTGTTTCATGATTCA
>ML793210.1:278635-290791 GCA_009831015.1 Picea engelmannii | reverse complement strand
TTTGTATGAGATTGTTTCATGATTCATAATATATGATAGTGGGGTTTTTAGCTTTACGCTTTCCCCGGTAAAACTTCTGTGTTGTGTGATATTGATATTTCACTTTGTGCATTGTGGTTGAGATCGTGGTTTAAATTGTTTCCACAATAATAGTAGAAGCGATTCTGTATTTAACATGTTGTGGTAGTTTTTAGATCAGGAGAATCGCAGGAATGCATTAATTTGTATCGAAATTTCTACACAGATATCCATCATCGAACATCCTGCTGGTCTTCTGGACAATGCATCTGCCACAACATTCCTTTTTCGCTTGACATACTCAATATCAAAGTCGAATGCTTTGATCTTTGAGACCCACTTCTTATGCCTCTCACTGAGGTCTTTCTGGTCAAGGAAATACTTGAGACTGTTATGATCAGTCTTCACTACAAACCTGCTGCCAACTAGATACTACCTGAATTTGGTTAAAGCATGCATGATTTCTAGCATCTCCTTGTCGTAAATAGGATAGAGTATCTTTGAATCATCAAGCTTCCTGCTCTCAAACAAAATGGGGTGGCCCCCCTGCATCAATACTGCTCCAATCCCCACCCCCGATGCGTCGCACTCTAAGACGAATGGCTGAGAAAAGTCTAGGAGAGCTAGAACAGGGCATGTGCTCATAACCTCCTTCATTTTGTTGAAGGTCTGCTATGAATCCTCTGTCCAATGAAAATCACCCTTCTTTGTCAAGTCTGTGAGTGGTGCTCCCAACTGTGAAAAACCCTTGACAAACCGCCTGTAGTAACTGCATAACCCAAAGAATCCTCTCAGCTCCATGAGATTCTTATGCGTTGGCCAATCCACAATGGCTCTGATCTTTTCCTGGTGAACCTGTACTCCCTGCCCACTGATGATATGCCCTAAGTACAGTAGTTCCCTCATGCCAAATTCACATTTGGATTCCTTGGCATATAAAGACTGGGTCTTCATAGTATCCAAAAAATTCTCCAAATGTGCTAAATTCTCATCCCATGTCTTGTTGTAGATCAATATATCGTCGAAGAATACCAGAAGGTACTTCCTCAACTGTCCTCTAAAGATATGGTTCATGCAAGATTGGAAAGTGGCTGGTGCGTTGGTCAGTCCAAATGGCATGACCAAGAACTCAAAATGTCTGAAATGGCATCGGAATGTTGTCTTCTCAATATCCTTCTCCCTGATGTTGATCTGATGGTATCCTGAACATAGATCAATCTTGTTGAAGAAGACTTCCCCATGCAACTCATCCATCAACTCATCTATGCGTGGAATAGGGTAACGATTCTTGATCATTTTCTTGTTGAGCGCTCTGTAATCGATGCACATCCATAATGTGCCATCCTTCTTCAGTACCATTACTACTGAAGATGCAAAAGGACTCTTGTTGGGCCTGATATGTCCCATAGCGAGAAATTCTTTGATTGCTTTCTCAATTTTGTCCTTCAATTTCTTGGGGTGTCTATAGGGTGTTGTAATCACCGGTGTGGCCCCTGCCTCTAACTCAATCATGTGCTCAAAACCTCTGTCTGGTGGTCTCCCTGGTGGTATCAGCCCAGATACTAGCTCATAACGTCCCAGAAGCTCTCTGATCTGTGGATGGTACTGCTCCCTACCCTCTGAGTCTTTTCGCGTGGTGATCCAACACTCTGCTGTGTAAGCCACATCACCATGATGAAAAATCCGCTCCATCCTCTTTTCCGATACTGCCTGAGGCACCCCTGTAGACATACCTCTCAGCACAACTCTCGATTCACTAGCATCTCTGAAGCTCATGGTCAACATCTGATAGTTGAACCCAATCTCCCCCAATGAATATAACCACTGTACCCCCAATACGGCATCCGTATCTGATACGTCAACTACAAAAAATGTGTCAGCCAAGGTGTAGTTGCCAAGTTTGACCTCTAGGTCAGGGATCATGTCTAAGCATGACATCGTGTATCCATCAGCCACTCCCACATGGAATCCCTCAAACTCCTCTGTGCATAACCCTCTCCTGGCTACCAAGGATGCATCTATGAAGTTGTGGGTGGCCCCACCATCAACTAAAGCTGTCATGCGTTTCCCTTGTACAAGGCCCTTGAGCCCGAGAGTGTTGTACTTGAGTACTCCTGAAAGGGTGGCTATGGTTCCCCCTTTCACCTCTCTACGAGGTTTGGCCTCTTCCTAGGGCTTGGCCCTGGCCGATATTTGAGGTTTCTTCGGCTGCTGCTCTGGCTCATGGGTGGTCTTAGTCTCTGAATCACTGTCTGTAGGTGCCTGAATATCCTCATCCTCCTCCTCACTACCTAATTCCTCCTCAATATAGTGGATTTGTTCCTTCCCCATGCATCTATGCTCAGGGACCCAAGGATCTCTGCAGGAGAAGCAAAGCTTCTTCCTAATCAACTCCCATCGTGTATCATCATCCAACTTGGGCTTTCCCTTCCACTCCCTTGGAGGATTCTTCTGATCCTTGTCTCTCTGTGGCACAAAGGGTTTAGTGAAAGGTTTAGTTTTTGGCACCAAATCCGCCAAATCTCTAGTGCGTCGGACGACATCCTGTAAGGAATGACGGCGATATGCCTTCACCCAACCTCTCAAGGGTTCTGTGAGCCCTTCGGTGAATAGCATGACCAATCGTGGCTCAGATATGTCTGTCACTGCCACTACTACTCTCTGAAACTCCTAAATGAATGCCTCTACTGTGCCAGTTTGTCTCAACTGGGATAAATCCCTGAAGTGGATCTCATGATCCCTCCTATCAAATCTATCCATGAGTCTCTTTGTGAACTCTATGTAGGAGGTGATGTGATTGTGACCCAATGTCACCAATCCATGATACCACCACTCGTGTGCCTCACCCTCCAAGTGTAGGGTGGTGAAACTGATGGCCTCTGCCTCTGTCGTCTGGTTGAGCTTGAAGTAGGTATCTAGTTTCTATACCCAAGCTCTGGCAGTGCATCTGGATGATCCGTAAAAATAAGGTATGGTGAGTTTACCAACTTTTCGTATGAAGTCAATGTTATGCCCCTGCTGCTACTATTGTTTCCCTCCCCTATGGGGCTCTCTAGGACGGTTCCTGAGTCTGAGTCCACAATACTTGACTAGGGTCATGTCCTACTGAAAGTCACGGACCAAGGCTGCATACTCTCTCCGATACTCTACAATGTCCTCTGCATGTGTGGTCAGTCTCTATGCTATCAGTATCTGTGTTGCTACCGAGGTTGCCCTCTGAAAACTGGGAAACAACGGACGTGGAATCCTACTCGCAGAGGTATACGTGTGAGTGGGTGACTAGGGTCTACTGCTTACCCCTGAGTTCCCATGCGCTGCATGTGGGCCTTGAGTGCCCGGAATATCTACCATAGCCATTCTATCTGCTACCTGAGCCAAAGACTGAGACATGGTTCGTTGGCTAGCTAGCATGTCACTGATAACCTGCATGAAGGCTACGTCTGGATCCACTGGGGCCTTACCAGTGCCCTATGGTCACTCATACCTGTCACCTAGCTTCTTCTCTGCTTTGCGCGTAGCCTCGCACTCTACTCGTCGCTCTGCTTCTCTAAGTGCCTCTTCCTCTTCCTCTGAACTGGGAGGGAAGGGAGGAAAGTTAGGTCTATCCCTTCTTTCCCTGTGCCGATTGTATGTGACATATTCGTCACCTTCGTGCTCACGACCATCTAGTTCTTCTGCTGGATTCATGGTCTTTAGTCACAGGCTGGTAGGACTAAAGCTCTGATACCACTGAAATATCCTTGATCTGGCTGATCAATATATTTGCTACTGTTCTAACGCACTGGTGTGCAGATCTGATACACTGGGGGTTTTTGGATGCATTTTAGTCGTGTATGTGATATGTTCTTTGGTTATTTTGGTTGCATGTTGGTTATTGCAGGTGCATGTGGGTTATTACATGTGAATGTTTCATATTTAGAGTTTAACAATCATAAAAGGATGCATGTAAGAGTATAGAATGTCAACTGCTCAATATCATGAATAATAACGGTTCAAGCATGGAAATACAATAGCTTACTGGAAAAAATAGAATCTAGATGTCAGTCAGATCTCCTGGATCTGTACTGGAATACAATCAAATAATAAAAATACCCGTGATCATAAGAAGATAGCAGATCTGATGCATGCACGGATAGATCGACAAAAAATTGCGATTCCGACGAAATACGGTAACCGCTACCAGCTGGAAAACTCGATCTGAAGAACCCACCATCAAAATGTTCTCGAAACTGCTCCAATAGATGCGCCCTGGTCTCTATACTGGAAAACGTCTGTCGAAACTCGAATCAGACCTCTACGGCACCAGATCTGGACCCCTGGGGGGTTAGTGCCCCTCCTTGGACACTGAATGCACCCCAAAAGATTCCACCGTCGGAATTAGCTTCTACATGGCTCAAAACAATCGTCTCGTCAAATGATGAAATGGGTCGGAAGGTTTTGGCCGGATATACTCTGGAACACCTGCATGCAACGCCAAACGTCTGTGCAGAATGATTGTGCCCAAAATGGCTGGATGGATCGATATGCAAGATTCCATCGTCGAAATCTGATGATAAATGGCTCAATGGAAGCAACTTGGCTAGATCTCTACTGGGTCAGAATGAATCTGCAATCGAGACACGGGTCTACTGCAGATCTCTGAATCCTCAAAATAGCTTGCGCCCTCCTTGGCTGAGCTGCGCCCTCCACACTGAATACTCTTGAAATGAATGGTGAAATACCTGGATGGTATCTCCGATGGGATAGGGTGTGTCTCTCAACACCAAAACCAATCAAGGGTGGTGGTTTCCTCCAGAAATCTACAAAACAGTAAGGTCAGCTCTCCTCCTCCTCTGGAAGCTCTCAACATTAAATCATAACAATGCATAATGAGGAATTAGGTCAAATTCATCCCTTTATATCTTTCCCAACCTAATTCTTCATTGACATCACTTAACCCAGACGCCTTTCCTCCTAAGTGATTTATTTTTCAATTAAGTCCCCCCCTTATCACCTTTTCATTCTAATTCTCCGTTGACTTAGGCTTAAGTGACTTTTCCTAAGTATTTTGGCTTAATTCATCGTTTAGCCTTAATTCCTCCTTATTTCTCCATTTGGTTCCCTGTTTGTCCTGAATATAGTCTACGGGGAACATATAGACTACTAAGTCACTCCCTGCTGGCCTAATCTTGGGGACGGGACATCACAGATGTCAAGGAAGAAGAAAAAACTAAGGTTTCCAGCAACAATGCTCCTGATCCAATTTCCCTCTTGACTAAAAAGATAGATCAGATGAGTACTCAGTTTACCCAGGGTACTCAATTTACCCAAGTGCAAAATCATATTATGGGTCATTTGACTACAGTAGAGAGGAATCAATTTTTTCCCACACCTCAATTTACCAGACAATAGGGAGATGCTACAAGTTGGAAACCAAGGCCTCAACAAGATGCAAAGGCCCTGGATACTTTGAAACCTGTTGGGATAGTGGACATAGAATCTTGGTTCCTTCCATGCCAAGAACCTCACAGAGAAGATGAATGCCCCAAACAAGATGAATATTCTCCCGACGATATGAATTTCATGGATATGATTTGTGTTTTCCAAGAGGAACAAGTCACTCAAGAACATATCAATGAATCCAAGAGATGAGGAGAACGAGAGGGGAGACTCCAAGCCTTGAATCAGTTGACATATGATCAAAAGAAGGAATTACAGAGGAGGATATATTTTACCTACACTAGAAGAAATAAAGCTTCAACCCCTCCATTGTAGCCTGATACTCCTCTTCCATCAACAGAGAAGGTGGCTCCACCACCTCCACCTCCGGTACATGAGTTTCTTCCTAAGCCAACTCCTCCAAACGAAATTCAATTAAATATAGATGTTGCAAGCATGTTTGGAAAACTGAATATGACAGTCCAAGTAACCGACATGTGTAAGATCCATTCTATAAAAAGGGAAGTTTTGAAAGTTTTACAAGTGCCAATCGAGAAGGGAGATCCTCCTATCATCTTGAACACCATGTATCTCGATCGACCAAGGGACATGAATCCTCCCTTGTACCTATAATTAGGCATGAATGACCTCCGTTTGAATAAGTGTATGCTTGACTCTGGCACCTCAACAAATTCCATGTCATTAAATGTGACGAAACAAATTGATTTGAATACAACCCGACCCTATGGAAATGTATGTGGCATTTATTTGAGAAGGGTCAAGGTCTTTGGGGTGTGTGAGGACATTGAGGTTTTTCTGATTGATTTTCCACATATCATCCTCCTCATGGACATATTGGTGTTCGATGTTCCGGATTCCTGGGGGATGCTCTTGTCGAGGACTTGGTCCTCTTCCCTTGGGGGTTTTATTATCATGAGCCTTACACATGCCTACATTTCCATGGGAGATGGCACATATGCAATCTTACACAACCGGGAAAAGAATAATACACATGTGATGAATCCAAGTGGCCCTAATTATGCAAATAAAGGCATCACAATGTGCCCCAACAGATTATTGAATATGATCCACATGAGATACCCTTCATACAGGAAGACTCCATAGAGATGTTTCTCTCATGGATAGACTAATACAAAGAGAAACTTGTAAAATACCATGGGAATGAGCCAGGATCTATCCATATTTTGAAGAAAGTGGATGAGAAAAAGGAAGAAATCATCAAGGAAATGGTCTACACAGATCCCCCTTCATATCCATGCATTGAGAATACACCTTGAATCAATTTCAATGAAGTCTTTTTGTCATGTGGGACAATAGAAAGGGAAAGCCCAGGTATGATCAACGAGATAACATCTCATGGCTTGGCCCTTACATCATCAAGAAGGAGTCTGATAAAGAAAAGTACTATTTGACAACATTAGTCGAGAGAAAGATGCCATTACTAGTAGATGGATCTCTTCTCCAACCTTATGTTCATGTTACATGACTTCTTCAGGGCCCATGCCCCAGGTAAGTAGGTAGGTCATCTTTCTTTCCCCTGCATTCGCATCTTGATTGATCATATTATTTTAGATGCATTTCATTTTCATTTTCATTTTTCTCCACTTGCATATTGATTTCATGCTTAGTTAGAAAATTTTGAAAAAATGTCGAAAATTTTCTTTTTTAGATTTGTTTTCATTTTGGATTTATATGGATAAAAGGTTGATAACACCACCCTAGATGCTCTGATCCATTTTTTTGAGTTTTAGCAGGCATAGGTCTAGCAGGAGATGTTTCGGTTCTCATGCACTCTACGATGAGCCCATGTCCCCAAGTAGGAGCCAAATGTTATCCCCATTTTGTGGGATAACTAAGGAGATTATGTCTCGAGGCCCTCAAGTTGAAGATATGGAGTTTTGAGAGACCACATGACTAGAAGTATCCTTTTACACAGATGGAGACCCTTCTTACCATCACATATGTCGTATATTTTCAAATAGCATCCACAACACCAACTAGCTTCCGAGAGGCAATGGGCCTTGCTCCATGAGGTACAAGTCAGGTATTATGGTGAGTTTCATTTCAATATTTGAGAGATTTGAGTATGTTTTATCTTATACTGCTTTTGATTTCATGACATATGCTTGGACATTATGCCTTTTTCCCTGCTTCACCTTGGTGGTTGAAATTGTTCCCTAGTAAGTGGTCTTCTTTGGGAATGGCACTACTACATATGGGCGGATTATTCCATGAAAATTTTCCACGCTTCAACTAGTTTCATATTTTTTTTAAACATGGAGGGATTTTCATATCTATTGCCACAAACGTTCGTCGCAGTATCGATGAAAATCTTATTTAAATCTAGTCGGGATTTTCGTCGCTATAGCGACTAACTTTCGTGGCAATAGCGATGCAAATTTTTCCTATCTCATTGGTCGATGTTAACGTCTAGTTGACTATTTTATCTATATATATGTGACTTTAAGAGACTTTGCGACACAATTGCTATAGTTGCGACATTGTTCTTGGATTTTGTTTGAGCTGTTTATTTTTTCCGTCAACCACTGGTTGAACAAATCCAATTCTCGATCTACATAGCTCGGATTTTGAACTTGCAAGGTTAGTATGTTATTTTTTATTGATGTACTCATTTAACTTGTAATTTTTTTTTCAAATGTCCAAATTTCATTTAGCTTGTTTTTTTCCTTGATAATATATTATAATATGTGTAGTACCATATTTCATGTCTTTTGTTTTTGGATCTAGTTAGTATATTCTATGGAAAAGGGTATGTGTATTCCATAATATTCTAGGTTTATGGAATCCACATACCCTTTTCCCTTCAATTATATCTATAATCTATCTCTCTTTTTATTGATAAAGATATGGAATTGCTCTTGAAACTCAACCCTGATCGGTGAAATGATAGTAATTTATTGTCATTTTCTTCTCTCTTTTAATTTTTAAGACCTAACAAAAAAACACCAACAAATCTTGATTGAAGCTTTGATACCACTTGTTACATCCCTAGTACCCAAAAGGGATCACACTTGCATAAATTGAAAATAATATAACAATGACAATAATGGTTGGTATACTTGCACACCTAATGGTTGGCAGCCAACACTTACTAATTCAATTAAATGAAGGAAGAAATCTCCATGAATAAAATATTGAAGTTGATTGTTATATTGATAAATGATAAATTATGGTATATATAAGATAGAGAGGAAACTCATGTTTATAACAAGAAGGGTAATAGATGCAATTAATATATTGTAACATTTCCCTCTTTCGCATAAATTCTTTGCTATCTTCAATGTTTCCCTCTTCCGCATATAAATTAAGAGAAATATTAATAACATTTACCTATTCCGCATAAATTCTTTGCTATCCTCAACATATTGTAATAAATAATGGGTAGGTTGGCATTAGTGACAAGATAGCATGTTGATATTACATATAATTATTAATGTATGAGAGATCATCCATTATTTAAGCATGCAAAACAAAACCCAAGACTAAATATTGTGGTTGACGTGATCATGTCTGTACATTTTGCAAAACAAAGTACGAGAATTTCCATTATTTAAGCATGAAAAAAAAGACCCGAGGCTAAACATTGTGGTTGACGTGATCGGGTGTGTACATATGGACGACGGAGAAAGTGCTATATTCCCTGCTTTAGCAGGGACTAATAAAATACATAAACACTAACCCTAAACTTATGTTAGGTATATATGTCGTTATTATATAAAGAAAACATTTGTACAGATATGACCTTATTATAAAGATGTTATCTATGTCGTCATGATCTTGATCCTCTACACATATGATCACCTTATTATAAAGATGTTGACCTTATTATAAAGATGTAGGTCACTGCAAATAAACATATAATAATCGAAAGGAGTAGCCAAAATATAAAAAATTGACAACTTAATGTTTGGTATGGTGTAGGTAAGACAATTACTTGTCAGGACAAGGATTTGTCACAATGAATGAAAATGACAGGAATCTTGCTCAGTTAAGAGTGGCATTAGAGGTGAGGGGCGATGGAAAATGTTATTGCCCTTGCTATGATTGTAGAGGCTTGCAAAATAGAAGAATTTTAATAACAACAGCCCAAAAACATTGTAGGGAGAAGGGGCACTCCGAAGGGGGTTATGAATATCGTTCCTTGGTAAGAGGATTCAATATTTAATGTTTTCTCTATAATAATCAGTATGTCATGAATTTTAGTAATATTTCTTATCGGGATTTTTATATTTTCTATACACACTAACTTTTCTATGTTGTTTTTAAATATATAGACGATGCCCCCAAAGTGTCGACCTCCATAGTGTTATTTTCCAAGTACTAGAAGAAATACTACTTACATGGAGATGAACTTCGAGATCAGAATATTGAAGTTGTTGATCAAGTTATTAATGATGATATGGATGCAGATAACGTTAGTGATTCAAATCAGGAAGATGAGATACATAGATTGATCCAAGACACATTTTCTTCAATGGATGAGGACAACCAAGATGATAGTCATGATGTTGATCCTCTACTCGAGAAGTCACATCAACCTCTTTATGAAGGGGCTCAACAACAAATATTTTATCTGCTATATTGTTGTTGGTGAACCTAAAGGTTTTGAATGGTTTATCAAACACATGTCTCACACAGATAAGGTATTTAATTTGTTAATTATTTATGCCTGCATGTTCACAAATACTTAAAAGGTTCAATTTTTTCTTATATTGCTATTGTTTTCTAATTTGTAAATTAGTATATTGGATGATATATTGATGATGAATATTGTTTACATTGACTTATTGTTTATAATTTTTTAGATTGTTAGGTGATGTTCTATTACTGACGTCAAATATTTTGCCACGCACATATCAAGAAATATCTGTGATTATGAAAGAAATTGGAATGGACTATCAGTCTATTGATGCATGTCCTAATGATCATATCATATATTATGGACAACATGAATTAGAAAATGAATGCCCACAATGTCAAATAAGTAGATATCGAACTGATAAAGCGTCAAAGAAGGTGTCTCGCAAAGTTCTTCGTTATATTCCGATAATTCCACGTTTCCAGCGGTTGTTCAGGTGCCAAAGTATAGCACAATTTATGGATTTCCATGCAAAGAACATAAGTCGAGACTATGTTCTTAGAATGCTTGCAGATGGTTCTGCATTGAACTACATCAAAGAAAAGTGGCCAATTTTTAAAGAAGAACCTCGTAATGTTAGAGTTTCGTTGGCAGCTGATGGTGTCAATCCATTTGGAGATATACATTCTATGTACTCGGTGTGGCATGTTTTTGTTATAAAAAATAACCTTCCTCCTTGGATGTCGATCAAGAGAGAGAAAAAAATGTTGGCAATGATTGTTCCAGGTTTTTAATTATCTTTTATTTTCTTTAAAGCATGACAAAATATTTCATTTCTTTGTTTCATGCATGGTAATTATTTCTTTTATATATCATGAAATCTAGACAAGTATAATTAATCATGTAGTAGGTTGAACCAATCAGGTAGGTACTAGGTTAAAGATATGAACATATATATTGAGCCTCTCATCAATGAGTTGTTGAAGTTATGGGTTGGTGTCACTGTGTATGACATCTCTAGACCAATAGGGAAAAGATGATTTCAATTCCATGGAATACTATCATGGACAATTCATGATTCTCCCGGGTTAACACATTTTTGTGGTATTGTTACTTTATTTTTTTGATTTAATATTATATATCTTTTTTGAAAAAATCTTGCATTATTTTAAATTGTAACTCTAATTTGATGCTACATTTATTCATATATCTTGTAGGTCTTCAAACAGAGGGTAAATTTGCATGCCCAGTTTGTGGTCCTGGGATAAAATATCGTCGTTCAATGAGTTTAGAAAAGGAAGTGTTTGATGAATATATGCACTTTCTGCCTAAGAACCATAGTTATCGAACTACTGACAAAGCAAAGTTCAATGGTAAAGAAGAAAACGGAAAAAAACCATGAAGACGGAAACCTTGCCTATGGAAGTTGGAATATATTAGAAATCATCAAGTTACGCAAATTATTTATGTATGACCTATTATATAAATCTTTGGTTAATTTCATTAGTATTAAATTCATTTTGTCCCATTAATTAGTGTTAATTTTAATTTGTTGATGTTTCATGAATGTCGTTAAGGAACGAATGGGCTTCCACGAGGAATGAAAAGTTACCTGATGAAATTAAGTAGATTGCCATACTACGAGCACCTACAAATAGTTCATTTATTTGATACAATGCATATTGGGAAGAACATAACATAATTGTTATGGGGAATATTAGATGGAAGGACTAACAAAGAGAGAATTGGAAAGATTTGTTGTGACATTCGAGAAGCTAATCACGCCTTGCAAAGTGTTATTATTAATTCTAATGACGATGGTCCTGAACAAAAAACTAGTCTTCCTTGGTTATTGACGGAGCAACAGAGCAATATAGTAAAAGAGGTCATTCGGAAAATTAGGTTTTCGACGGGGTTTTTGTCGAACATACAAAATATCTTAACTAAAAAAGGTGATTTGGCGGGGTTAAAACACATGACTGGCATACATTCATTAAGGTAATTAGTAGGTTATAATATATTTTCTTATTGGTACGCATTTTTTGGAAACAAATAATAATTATTTGTTTTTTGTTACAGTATGTTCTACCTTTATCTCT
>ML793210.1:194927-242385 GCA_009831015.1 Picea engelmannii | reverse complement strand
TGGATTAAATCCCCATTGAGGATTAATCATGTCATTATTAATATTATTGTTATTAGATTAATCCCCATTGAGGATTAATCATGTCGGTAATTGTATAAGGACCAAATCCCCTTTTGCGGATTGGTCATCGGACAATTACAAAGCGCAGAATAAGAAGTCGGCCCCAACAGTTATAATGAAAGGGCCAAAATTAATTAAAGGTGGGTTTACCCACCCAGAGTGAGAGGTCGGCCCTTCCAGATGGTGACTCTTCACACGTGCCAGATTGATATAAATAAAAGGCTAGCGCCTCACTTATAACACACACTTCACTTGCTCATTCTCTTATGAGGCAAGCTACAATTTCAAGTTGGTGAGAGGAGAAGAAGGGTGGCGCATCTCTTGAGGAGGACTTTCTGTATTGATTGAGTTATCTCTTGAACATTGTATAAGCTATTTATGATAAGGAAGTTTTTGCTGGGTTTTCTTCCCCTAGGGGGTTTCCCAGGATAAATGTTGTGTCTCTTGTGGATGTGTATTTCTCAGTGATCTTGTTCTTATTATGCTCTTATCTTATGAAATGCATAGAAATATAATAATGGCATAAACATTAACACCAAAGAAATTAATCAAATTGGTCATGAGAAACCATATTTATTGTGAGAGGTTGCTCTTCTCTTGTTATGACTACTCTCGGCCCTTTCATTTTTTCCAATTGATGAATCTTCCTTAGTAGATTTCTTATCATTCTCTTGCATATGAGAAGTGACTAAATGAGAATATTCTTGAGATAATTTTGATCTGGCTACTGGCAATTTCTCTTCCTTAGGGTTTCCTTCGAGCTCAGTTATTTTTTCCTTATGATGGGAATGTGAGGCTTGGGATTGAGGCTGCAAATTTTGATGTGAAGGAGGTGGTGGTGGCAGTGAACCAATGGCCAAGCATGAAAGGGAGTCTATTGTATGTTATCAATATTTGGCCACATTTGTGAGTGTCTAGGAGGAGGGTGCACAATATCTTTCCAGCCATCTTGTTCTAGCACAACTAAAGGATTGGAATTTTGATTTGGAATTTGTATGCCTATATTTTTGCGTGGGTTCTCAGGAACAGACATAGGTTTGTAAGCTTGTTGTCCAACCAATTTGAGGAACCCTGTTTGTAACAAAACTCTTCTGAATCTACATCAAAGTGTATATAGAACCTTAATCTTTTGTTTCCCCTTTACCAGGGACCCAATCATTTGCCTCTGTTATTATTCCTCCCGCTATGAGTGCCTCTGTTGAAAAAATATCATTCTATCACACATTCACAAATATCAGAACCAAAGCACGATTAATCCATCATCTAAAATTTTGCAATATAATAGTTTATACCTAGCTCTATACATAACAATACACATGCAGGAAATCAATATGCATTCCACATTCCAAAAATAGTAACTACCCATAATAAGGATTTACAGGGCTCTTGAGATTTCATGATCAAATTTGTAATGCGCGTAAAATGGTAATTATGACTGAGAAATGCAATATGGATTGTTCATTTACGTTGACTAGTTCCATCAAATCATTATCATCAAAAATTTTGGATATAAAACAGAGCAGATATCAAACAAACTAAAAACTCATTTTTCAACTTATATAATTATGTCATGAAACATTTCTTACAGTCATAATTTAAGCATGGGAATGAAACAAGTATTTGGGTTGATGGACAAGGATTGTAATGAATGAAAAATGTTAAGTATGACGGGAAAATAAAATGGAAATGCTTACATTACAATTATTTCCATAATCATTCAACTCTTATAATTCCAACCAGCAGAATCATAGTCATCCTACAACTATAGTGTTCAATAAATAAAATCGGTCTATCTCTCATTCCATAAAGAATCCACTTTGAAAACACAGTTGCAAAATGTCACACAACAATTTTTTCATCGTTTGGGTTGTTCTCAAAATATTCATTGTCACATTCCAAGAATTATTCTTTTTTTACAAATGATAAAAATCCATGTATTAGTCCGTATTGAACACCAATTTATTTCTTTAATCAAAACATTGCATATTACTGTCAACCATCAAATGCGAAACTTCATGTAAATAATGCTCAAAATATCAATAGAGTCGTCCAAACATTTATTTTATCTTCACTCTAAACGATCGATTTCATTAATTATTAACCAACACTCGAATGATCAAATCATAACAATGTTGTTCAATCAGACCCCAAACTAGATAGAGCATTTTATTTGCAAGGAGATGACAAACATATGTATGCATCGAAAATACTCAATCAATATCATCGTGTCATTCCCATGTTATGGCCAAAGGTCGCAAAATCGAATCTGACAAAGGTGTCACAACTAGCTGGCAATGGAACGACAGGGATTTCAAAACTTTATTGATAACAAAGAAAAACCATTTACTTTGCAAGGCCCATTGGTTCACTTATAAATGATTTCAGAATTTGTTGTGACATTCGTCAAAAATTCAATCATATTACACAGAGGCAACACTGCCTCTTTTTCTTTCTTTGTTTTCAGTCCTTAGCATGCGACCCAAACAATGACCATAGTCAAGTAGACCAAGGTTTTATAGGATTATGGTTTCCAACGAACAACAAAAAGTCGATATGGGAAGGGATTTGACCCAAAACATTTTTACTTCAAACTTGGCCTGACCGAAATGTGCATCTGGGTAAGCCAATCATTTGTTTTAACAAGGGTATGCATAAGGTCTCGGGATGTCTTACTACAAGAAACAACATAGGGTCTGCATGCAACACTAAAATACCAAAGACCCATAAGCACCAAACTCTACTATTGTGTTATAGAGAGTCACAGACTAACATAGTAAAGGGAAACCAACAACCATAACTATGTAAATCAATGGGTAAAACCATCCATCATACCATTCAAACTTCTATGCATGCATTGTTTTTTTAAACCAGGAGCATAATAACCTCATTTTTATTTAAAATAGAGCATGAAAGCATCGAATGACAAGCACAACATGTAGTTACAGAGTCAGGCATAAACTATTAATAAAAAATCACATTAGATGATCGGGAATCGAAACCCTAGTACATGGTGTTGTGCAAGTCAAAAGGCGCCTTTGAGCGATTGTTGTGCTTACCAAAGCTCAATTTCCACTAATGAATGAAATGAATACCCAAAACCCAAAATGGAAACTCAGACAACAAGATGGTGTATTAACTACTGGTCACATTGTGCTAGGGTGACGACCGACAATAATCACTTGCTAAACCCAAGGAAATCCAAGTTAAAACCTCAAGAAAACAACATGTGCCAAATAAGTGCCAACTCATTCAGGATCACATGTTACCAATGCAACCACCTACCACATTAACCACCATCGACAAATAACAATGTCCAACATATGGTATATGCATACATGATGTCTCACATGTATTAGAAACTTTGACATCAACTAACATATCAACTTACAATAGTTAACAACCATAATTAAGATCGTCGTTCATACAATGCAATGTTCATAAGATATACATGTTGGATCATACTGATACGATATATAATATGTGTGTGTTGTGGATAATATACAATATGCATTAAAACTCACAAAATTTTTCCAAATACAAATCTTTAAGTTACCATAATTGCAACAACCAAGTTGACATTACCATATCCTTGTAACTTGTCTAATATGTATCTGACCATATACATATAACTGTGTAATATATATAAGTGATTTGATATGTGCATATGTATGAAGGTCACCCTTTTTATTATATGTCTAAAACTCAACAACTAGTAGGTGAATATCATGTCGACGCATTCATAAAAAATGAGAACCCTTTTATCATTTGAAACAACATCCATGAAACACTTATTTTGTAGATGATTTTGCCCAACGTTTGTACTTAGAATAAAAAAAATCAATGCCCAAAGAGGAGTTTTGATTACCATTTGAAATAGCTATTGTTATCACTTATTAGCACTGAGAAATAAAACCAATCTCATACCAAAATAATCATCATGCAGGTGATCCATAAGCATTGAATACAACCATCAACAATAAAGAATTTAAGTGACTTTTCCTTCAAAGGGGCTCTTCCACATTATTTATTTGAATGACACTATAGTGGTCCCCACTTATAGTTTATTTGGTATGTATGTATATATATATATATATATATATATATATATATATATATATATATATATATATAAATTAATCTGTACGCTTTGTAATTCTTTGTAGGCAAGTGACTCTTTGACAATTTTGAGAGTCAACATTGGCGAATCTACAAGGAAAGAAATGTAATATTGGCTTGAACTCAACTTTTTGGTTTCGCACACAGACAATTTTTTTGTTATGTACTCTAAGGTTTTCTTTTTGCTCTAGTATGCTCTTTCAAATTGGGGTGGTGGAAGGTAGAAAGGGAAAATATTAAAGAGGGAAAATCTTTAGCACTCAAGTTTAAGAAAAATGGTCATAGATGTAGCACGATACAAATATGTGAACCACAAGTGATTTTCTTTGTTTTTGTTCTGGCTACTTATCACTACTTAAGCATACTTCTACAAAATAAGGAAAAATTGTTGTTGTACATGACTTATCCAAATTAGGATGAAACAAAACTTGAACAAGATCAAGGGCAGAGAAAAAAAAATACAGTCAAATTAAAAATAAAACCTCAAGAAAGACTGAAAGTAAAGAAAAAGTACTGAAGAAAATAAAATGCAGAAAAATAAAACAATTGTACAACCTAAACTGATATTTACATGAAACATTGATTCAAAAAATGTAATAGTTAGCTAGGCTCAACATATTGTTTCAAATGCAAGCCATTAGTCGTGAAAGAGAATAACCACTCTTCAAAGTCTTTTACCATGTAATTATTATTTCCGACTACTAGAGCGACCTTGTATGGACCTAACCGGAGCTTTTGGAATTTAGAATTATTTCCTTTATCAACATGTGCAGAGTCCCAAAGAAGGACTTTGTCATTGACCTTAAACTTGATAGATTTGGCACGTTGATCGAAGTATTTCTTGATTTTCTGTTGCCTTTTCTTCATATTTTACAATGCATGGTTTCTTTTTTCTTCTAAAGCCAACAGAGCATTCATTCTCTGGGAAATATCAATGGAATTTAACTCCTTATCCTACATTGCTAAACGAAGGGAAGTAAGTTGAATTTCAACAATAATTACAACTTCACGACCATATAAGAGTGATAAAGGGGTATGGAGAGTGTTTTTTTGGAGGTTGTGTGATTATCCCACGATGCGTATGTGAGAAGAGTATTCCATTAACGAGGCTTACCATCAATAATCCTTTTCAAAATTTTGACCTAGTTTTTGTTGGTTGACTCGGATTGCCTACTTCCCTGAGGGTAATAGGTAGATGAGGTGAAGTGCTTGACTCCAAATTCACTTATAAATCAAGAAAAAATTGCAAAAATAAACATTGATCCATTATCTAAGATTATT
The DNA here is from genome assembly GCA_009831015.1 of Picea engelmannii. Classification (NCBI taxonomy): domain Eukaryota; kingdom Viridiplantae; phylum Streptophyta; class Pinopsida; order Pinales; family Pinaceae; genus Picea; species Picea engelmannii. The sequence continues at coordinate 236,928 of ML793210.1, read as the reverse complement.
TTGAGCGGAAGGCCAAAGCGTGCGAAGATATTAGATTATAAGAAGTTGATCGCCTGCTCATCCTGTGCGTTTTTAAGAGGGAGATCTTCAGTGCACTTGGTAAAGTGATATATTTTCGTCAAGATAAATACATGTATTGTAGAATATGGAAGTTTGATAGGGTCGATGAAGTCTAATCCCAATTTATCCAATGGGAAATCAGGAAAAGTTGGTTGTAAAGGCATAGTTGAAAATTGTTCCTTGCCAGAAAACTTTTGACATTTTTCACAAGACCGAATGAACTTGAAAGAATATTGAAACATCAAGGGCCAAAAATAACAAGCCTTGGTGATCTTGAAAGCAGTAGCCTTTGCTGCGAAATGGCCACCAATATGGAGGTTAGAATACACATATCCATGAATTTCATTTAATTTTTTTTGGGCTATGTTATCATCAACACATATTAGTAGTAGCCCATCAACAGATCTATGATAAAGGATGTTTCCTAGGATGAGGTACTTTGGGGATATCAAGCACATACTTCTACGTTGATGCGAATCTAAAATACTTGGGAAATTCTTATGCAAAAGATAATAGATGATATACTTGTATCGAGGATGATCAACTAAATTAATATCAAGAGTTTCCAAGTAAAATAGTTCCAAAAAAGAATTCTCGTCTTCCTCAAGAGAATCACTTGGTTCATGGTCTTGATCCAAGTGAAGAGCTATATCATATCCATTAATAGTTTTGGTTTTGGTGATCATTAAATCATGTTCTTGAATCTTGGCAAGTCAATGAGCAATTTTTCCTGAAAGATGAGTTTGTGTAAGCAAAAACTTGACTGTAGGATAATGGACTCTTACCTGTGTTTGCTTGCCCAAAATGAAATGCTTGAACTTTCCTATAGCTTTTACCTAGGCAAAAGTGTGTTTTTCAATTAGAGTATACTTCATCTCGCCATATGATAAACTTTGACTCAAATAGGCTATAGGATTTTCTTGATTTTGGTCATCAGTTTGCAGAAGGATGGCAGAAATTTCCTCTTCTGTGGCATTGGTATAGATGATGAAGTTTTTATTAAAATCAGGCTCAGATAAAACTAGTGCATAGCTAATTTCCTTCTTGATTCCTGTAAAATCATTTTCTAAATCATCAGTCCAAGAGAAGGTTCTATACTACTTCAACAAACTAGGAATGGGTTTAAACATCACAGTTAAGTCAGGAACAAACCTCCTAACAAAGTTAATGGTTCCCATGAAGGCTTGAACACCTTTCTTAGAGGTAGGAGGAGAGAGGTTGATAATCGTGGGAACTCTCTCGGTGTAAATACTAATACCACAGTCATAAACAATATGACCAAGGAGTTTTCCTTGAGTAACTCTGAAAATAGACTTAGAAGGATTCAATGACCAAAATGATCTCACTGGTTTTTAGAATAAACAGTTAATTCATAAAGATAAACCTGAATCATCTTACTAATCAAATCATCAAAATCTATCTGCATATCTCTCTAGAATGTGGCACCTACGTTAGACAAGCCACAAGACATGCATTCATAGGAAAAGGTGCCCCATCTAGTGGTGAATGTGGTTTTGTATTTACCATCCCTCTTGACTCTAATTTGATTATACCTAGAAAAACCATCAAGTAGGGACATTATTTGAGACTCGCCTACCTGTTGTAGGATCATCTCCATGTTAGGAAGCGGAAATTTATCTTTAACACTATCTCTATTTAAATCATGAAAGTCAACACATAACTTGATCTCACCAATTTTGTCTTGTATAGGAACCAGATTTGAGACCCATTCAGATTACTTTACTAGAAAGATGATTTGAAATTTTAGTAATTTTTCAACGTCCTTTTTGATAGTAGCTTCAAGGGTAGGGTTTACAGTCTTTTATTTTTTCCTTACTAGTTTCTCCCCTTCCTTAATAGGAATGGCATGTTGGATGAAGTTGAGATCAAAACCATGAAGATCCTCATATGACCAAGCAAAGACATCCTTGAATTCATGGAATAAGTCCATGAATTTTCCTTTTTCTTCTTGTGAACACTAGGCTCCTATTTTAAGAATCTTGGGATCATCTGAGGTTCCAATGTTCATGGAGACAATGTATCCAAATTGCCTTTTTGACTCCTCTTCTACAACATTTTGCTTTTTACCAACATCACTCGTTGAAAATGAACTCTTAAGAGAATTCAAGCCCTTCAGAAACTTGTCATCCTTAATAAAAATCACAACCTTATTCTTAATAGGTTCATTTTGTAAGAAAACACATATATCCTCATCATTTTTGAAAACCTTCCACGATTCAACATTGTCAGGTATATGTGGACGATATAAAGACATAGAATTGCAATCAGGTCGTTGTGGTAATAATTTTCAAGTAGGAGAAGCAACAAAAACTGTCAACCTATCAACCATTGTGTTAAGCTCCCTTTTTATGTGAGTGATGTTGAAAGATAACATATTTGAAATCAAGGCTCAAACGACCTAAGTGTACCTTTTCATCAACTTGTTATTAGGATTATAATTTTTTCTAAAAAGATTAACCACAATCTCAGAATCACCAAATAAAGTAAGATGACCACAACCCATATTATAAGAATTCTCTATACCTAACAGTAGGGCTTGAAACTCAACAACGTTGTTGGTGCAAGCGAATTCTAACCTAACGGAGAAGTTGTATTTTTTTTCCTACAGGTGAGTAAATGATAATACCAACTCCATTTCCTTTGTTGGATCATGCACCATCAAAGTGTATATGCCTCATTCTTTCATCATAGTCAAATTGTTCACGTGGCACGCCATCTTCTTCTGTAAAAATAGAATAAGCACCGAGGCTCTCCTCAACATAATTGACATTTACCTAAGGAACTTTCTCAATGTAAGGTGAGATACGATCTTCTCTAAGAACAGTGATTTTCTTTCCATCCTTAGGGATAGATAGATGTGAACCATCTAAAGACAAGTATCCACATGTTAGGGCTTGCCAATATCTTCCCAAAATAATTGAGTTGTTGCTGACAAGAATATTGATAAATTGAATGTTAAGGGTGGTGTGTATCTCTGGATGTGCGCAAAGTACTAAAGTTACATCTTTGATCTCACGAATTGTGGATTGATGTTGATTATTATAGGAGAGCATGATTCTCACATTTTTGTTTGTACAAGAGAGGCCCAACCCTTCCATAATGGTTTTTGACATGACACTTGGGCTTGAGCCACCATCAATGAGGAAGCAATCGGATATTATGTCTAAAATATTTACAGAAATATAGACAGGGGGGTAATTTATAGATCTCCTAAAGTTATTTATGCCTATCCTATTTACATGAGACTCTGCTTCAGTGTAATCTTCCGTCAGATTGGCTATGTTGGAAGTTTTTCCTTCCATGAAATCTCTAAGATGTTGTTGTTGTTATGGTACAATTACCATATCCAAAAGAGAAACATTAGCTTTTATGTTAGCCAACTGATTTAAAATGTTATATTTTGAAGAAGGGGTAGTGACTTGATGACTGGTAGAAAGGTGGGAATCTTGTGAGCCAGCATTTTGAGTGGATGTGCTAGGGGCAAAAGTAGTCTTGGAAGAATCATATTTTCCCTTATTGGCATATAATTTATTTATGGTATTAACTACCATAACATCATCCCACGGGGCCCAATCTAAGACAACAATGGTAGTATCTGGTTTCTTTCCAAAAATTTGATCCCTCACATTTTTCTTGATTTCACAAGTGATTTACTCATGATGTTCTTAACAAAATTTACACCATGCTCTGGGAAATATGGCATTTGGTTGAAAATTATTTCTCACAAAATTTTTAGTAGCAGCCTAGGTAGAAGCCTCGATGGTGGAAGTAGAAGCGATTCCCTTCCTTTAAAAAGAGATCATGTTATTATTAATGTCTTACATAAGCTACAAAATGGTAGACATATCAATTTGCTTGGAATAGTCCTCCTTAGGAAGACCAGTTTTGTCTAACTTCTCTTTGTACTCCAAACAAGTCTAAAGGGAAAATCCGATATTATTTATGGATTTCTCTTCCAATATGTGAAAATAAGAAGAGGGTAAGGAATTGTAGTAATGCATGAATAAGGCTTGATTTTGAGTTCTGATCAGTTCAGGGATTTGATTATATAACTTGGTGAAGTGAAAATTGAAAGCCTTAATGGTTTCACCTTTGTTATATGTAATGTTATTGTATTCCTTCAACCGATCAGTTGGATTCTTGGGTTGTCCAAAAGTGGACTTGAACCAATAGACCAACTCCTCCCAGGTGGAGAATATTTTCGGAGGAAATTCAAAGAAGTCAGCCACATATTTTCCTTCTAGAGAATTCACAAATATACTCATACAGGTATCATTGTCAGTCACACCAATGTTGTGACAAACATTCAAAAAAGAAATTAAATTTTCTTTTGTGGAGATAGTGTTGTTTCCCAAGAGCTTGGGAAAATTATCTTTGAGCTTTGGAAAAGGATTGGTTGTGGGTGCAATATTCAAGGGAGAAGAAACATGCCACAAAGTAGTAGTAGCATCCTCCTCAAATTGAAATAAGACATATTTCTTAATGATCTTGGCCAAATTTGTGGTAGATTGGATAGGAACATCATGGATATAGATACTCCCGATCGAAGTCGAGATAGAAGGTTGTGAGGAAGATGAACTACTGGTGCCACCTCCAGAACCACTACTTCATGTTCCACTACTAGTTCCCAACATTTTGAAGACATAAGGAAGCAGAGAGGATGAGGAACTAGCCAAATCAAACAAAGATCAATGAAGCTTAGGTTGTTGTCCTCGGAGAACAACTTTTCTTCTTCCTACTTCGGGAATGAGAGGAAATTCATGTGATTGAACTCGTATTAATTGAGATATACGAGAGGAATAGGACATAACATGTGCTAATTTAGGGGTTCATTGAGGTCTCGTCTCCTTTGTTCATCCAAATATCAATGGAGATGGAATTAAGAAGCAATAACTTCCCAAGAATGATTCAGTTCATCCTTACTATTAGTAGTCTCAAGAATGAGATTGTAAAAGGTAAGGGTAGTGTTGGTATTATCCTATAGATCGTTACCTATGTTGGGTTGTCTTTAAGTAGGAACAATCATGAGTCAAGAGAAAAATATGAATAAAAATATACGAGCTATAAACAAACAACAAACAAAAATTAAAGCAGTAAATACAAACAATAAATTTACAAGTGTACAAAAAACACAAACCAGGGAAATGAAAATGGAGTCTTTCATCCCTATTATGGTCTCCAAATAAAATGTTGAGTAAAAGTGATATAAGCCCTCCTCACAACATTTTTTTGAATCTTGTTTGACTAAGACAAGATAGGCAGGATTATCACCCTAATTTATATCCTTATTTCAAGTTTAATTAACCTTCAAGTTATTAAACTTAAAGACCAACTATTTTTTTTTTATCATTTATCAAATGCAAGCTGAAATAAATAAGTATGATTTTATTTTATAATAATTTAAGCAAAATCACATAATATGATAGAAATGAGAAAGACCAAGAGAGTTGAAAAATCATCAATGATTTTATTCATTCATTCTGTAACAACCAATACACTTCACATACTTTCAAAGTATGGACCAGATGAAAGTCTAGAAGCCTAGGGTAACACACACATAGGCCACTGGTGCCTTCAAATCAGACCAAGAATGATTTAAATATAATCCAACATCCACAACTTGGCCAAGCTCACCAAATCATCAACAGTGACTGTTATATTCAAAAGAGCTTGGCCAATTGTTTCATGTAGGATTCTTTAGTTGGATTGGGAAATGAATAGTCCAACCTAGGTCAGAAAGGCCTCCCTTCCAAGCCCAACAAGCCCCTGGTATCCTTGTACCTCCTCATGTCTCCTTACAGCCCGAGGTCCCTGAAAATGATGGATGGCAGGAGATTGTCCACCCGACAGTCTCCCAACATCGTGGCTAGCCCAACTTGTCTTTGCCTCCTCCTCCGTCAGTTAACCCCATTGTCCAAGCTTCCCCTAACCACTCTCCATTGCAATCCTCCCATGCTAGCAAGATATTGAAGACTAAATCCCATCATGCACATGATAAAGGAAAATTCAGTGTTGCCCCTTCCTCACCCTCCAATGACTCTGACAAATCCGTGTCTTCACGGAGTCATTTGAGGGATGATCATTCCCACGTTATCAACAAGATTAAGCCTAAATGCTCTGCACATCCTAAGGCAGATTTCAAAAAATCAAGAGGTGACAGCAGCAACCAAGGAAAATTTGCATCACAGACTGGGAAATATGGCTTTTGATTTTTATGATTATCTATTGTTTTATGACAGTTGACTTCACGGATCTTTGGACAACATGTTTTATTTTGGATATATGAGTATTATTTTTGAAGATAATTTCAAATTTCATGAGCTAAAATTGCAAAAAGTAAATATGTTGATGGGAGACACAAGGAGTTGTGTTTTTCTTAACTAATGGTTATGTTATGATTGATATGATTATTATGAACTAAAGGGAGTCACAAGGGGTCCTACCTACTAGTTAATATTTATTTATGACCCTTATTATGATTATGACCTTTCCCCCTAACTAAAGTTAGTTGAGTCTTTAATTAACTTAACTAATGAGATGGTTTAACTACTTTAACCAATTCTAACTTGTTAAAAGAAAAGAGGAAGGGAGGGGAAAAAGGAGGATAGAAGCACAAGCATGCTAAGGTTTTCTCTTTGAGTTTATGTTGAGATATTTCAGCTGTCATTCATTCATATATTCATCATAGCCTAATTCTCTTTTGAGATAGAAGGGTCTTATTGTAGACAGTAATATTCAGGGCTGAATCAAATCATTCAGACACTTGTTCTTCAGAGTTGTTGATCTATCTTTGATAGACAGTGTAGACTTGTATGTTTCTTAATTAACTTTCATGACTGATAAAGGCTATTGTGCAGAGTCGAGTGGGCAGCAATTTGTGGCAAGCTGATCTATCTTTTAGAGTTCAGTTTTGGTTTTCTGTCAGAGGTCCTTTTGTATGTTCCATTGGGGATTTTTGTGTTTAACTTTGGTCCAAAATTTTTGTATGAGATTTTGTAAAGAAATGACTCTTTGGTGAATTGGAATGAAATAAAGGATTGCTTTATGTCTCATCTATCTTGATTAGCCTCTTGGTGTCTTTACTTATGTTCTTAAATTTATTTCAGCAACTGATATATTCAAAAAATTACATAAAAAGTGAATTTCCAACAAGATTGTTTTGTTGATAAAAGACTAGACTAAGCACTCGTGATTAATACTTGTGAGTTAGGATGTTATTTTTGTTGTCTATAAACGTAGGGTGATATTCCCATCTACTTTTCTTTAGCCAAGTAAAGTCTGAAAATGCTTGAGTAATATCAATTCATATGTTTTCCTCAACATTTATTTGGCAACCATACTTGGGACATCTTCGATATCTCTCTATTTAAATTTTTATACTCGATTTTCATCGATACATCTTTCTTTTTATGTTATTGATTCTTTGATTGTTTTTCTATTCATGATTGTTCCTGTTGCAAGGCAGCCCAATCTTGAGCTCGATCTCCGAGACCAGACTAACATTACTTTGAACCTATTTCATACTATTTTAGACACTACTAGGACCTGTGTTGAGCTTAACCGTTCTTGGGAAACAATTGAATGAGATATTAGTGTTCAAGAACAATTGGAAGCTAGACGTAGGCAACCTAGAATTCAGCAGTAACCTTTTGTTTCTTTAGTTTTGGTCTTTCTTTCATGTCCTTAGATTCTCGTGCTTCTAGAAGAAGAAGAGGCTTATCACCTGAAATCCATCCTATTGCTTAAATAGGAAGGAGAAATGTTGTGTTATCTACCCAACAAAGTGCTCTAAGGAGAAATTTATCTGATTCATCCAACTCATCTTTCTTTCCCTCATATATCATCCACAAGATGGCATCTGGCGGTGGCTTTGGTGGCACTGGAAGTGCTCCATATTCCCAATCTTCATCATCATCAATTATTGGTAGCTTGTACAACCACCATATCCCTGTCCAATCTACTACAAACCCCACCAAATTCATTAAAAAGTATGGTATTTTTTAGTTCGAAGAGGATGCCACAACCACACCATGGCATGTGTCTTCTCCTCTTAACTTAGCACCTGCTACTCGCCCACTTCTAAATTTTAAAGTGAACTTGCCTAAGCTTTCAGGAAATAACACTGTTAGTACTAACGGACAATTAGTGGAATTTTCTAATGCTTGTCATAACATAGGGGCTAACGACAATGACACTTGCATGTGCTTGTTTGTTAATTCCTTGGAAGGAAAGGATGCGGCCAATTTCTTTAACCTTCCTCCTAAGATCTTGTCTACTTGGGAGGAGTTAATCTATTGGTTACGATCCACTTATGGGCAATCCAAAAGCCCTATCGAGGAGTTAAGGGAATACAATAATGTCACTTATAAATATGGTGAGACCATCAGGTCTTTCAACTTGCGTTTCACCAAGCTATACAATCAAATCCCCGAGCTTATCCGCCCATAGAACCAAGCCGCATTCATGCATTAATACAATGCATTTCCTTCTTCCTACTGTCATAGGCTTGAGGAAAAATCCATTGATAATATCGGTTCCGCTCTACATACATGTTCATAGTATGAAGAACAACTTGAGAGAACTGGTCTTCCCCAGGGGGAATCAGTTAGACAAACATACATGTCCTCTCTCTTTGAGCTAGTACAAGATATGAACAATCGTATGATATCTTTTGAGCGGAAGGGAATTGTCTCCCCTCTCACCCCTGGAGCTTCATCCTCTTCCACACCCCCTTTTAGAAATCCAGTTGAAAACAATTTTCAGCCTAAGGCTATCTTGCCTCAGAGTTGGTGTAACTTTTGCGAGGAGCACCACGAAGAGACCACATGTGAGGTAAAGAAGAGTGTCAGAGATAAGATATTTGGTAAAATACCAGAAGATACTATCACTATACTATATTTTTCTGAGCCAGAAGATGTCATGGTCATCAATACTAGGAACAAATCCTATGCCCCCAAAGGCAAATTTGACCCCCCTCGCAGTTCTTCTAGCTTGAGTTCATTACCAACCACTGTTTTGTCCCAGGTTCCTAAATTTTCTGAGAGTCAAGGAAACACTCCTCCTCTCCCCTCTTCCAAATACAATATCCTGAATCAATTGGCCAACATCAAAGTAGATGAAACCCTCCTAGACATGGTTGTCGTCCCTGAACAAAAGATGCATCTGAAACAATTCATGGAAGGAAAATCTTTCATTGTAGCCAATCTTTTCGAAGAGGTAGACAAAGAGGATTCTTCCGTAAATAAAGTAAGTGTACATAATTTTAGATACCCTGTAAAAAAACCCCCCTTTTTACATTTCTGTAAAGATCATGGATAAGATTGCCCATTGTTGCCTCATTGATGGTGGTTCAAGCCCAAGTGTCATGTCGAAGATTATTATGGAAGATCTAGGCTTGTCATGTACAAATGAAAATGCCAAAAGCATGCTCTCCTATAATGTTCTACAACAAACAATCATAGGCAAGATTAAATATGTAACCTTGGTTTTATGCACTCATCTTGAGATAAGGACAACCCTTAGCATTCAGGTGATTGATATTCCTGTGAGCAATTATTCAATTATCTTGGGGAGAGATTGGAAAGCCCTAACAAGTGGATACCTCTCATTCGATGGGACACATTTATCTGTTCCCTGGAATGGAAAGAACATTATAGTCCTTAGAGAAGGAACAATTTCACCCTACATAGAGAGTGTTCCGCAATCTAGTGTAAACCATATCAAAGAAAATGTAGGACTATATTCCATCTTTTCTTAAGAGGATAATATTGCTCTGGAAATAATTGACTTAGATGATGAATTATGGCATATGCACTTTGATGGTTCACACTCTAACGAAGGTAACGTGGATGGTATTATCTTGGTTTCCCCCATAGGAAAAATTCGTAATCTGTCATACAAGTTGGAGTTTTCTTGCTCGAACAATGTCGCTGAATTCGAAGCTTTGTTGCTAGGCATTGAGAACGCCCTTAATATTGGTTGTGTTCACCTTTCAATTTTTTAAATTGTGAGCTTGTTGTGAACCTAATACGTAAGGCATGCTCTCCTAGCGACAAGCTGATGGAACAATACTCCAAAACTGTTTGGGAACTTGTCTCAAACCTTCTATCTTTTAACACCTCTCATGTCAGGAAGGAGTTGAATTCAATAGCTGATCGATTAGTTGTCTTCGCAGCCTCTCCTACTCAGCATTTCTTGCCTCACTGGCCTGATTGTGCTTTCCAATATCTGCATCATCCATACATTTCTGAGGATGAATAATTCTGGAAGGCCATCCCTAACAATGAAAGCATTTGTGATGTCATTCAAAATGAACCTCTCAAGACTGAGGAGATTATATCTGTAGAAAATAATAAAATTCTTGAAGGCTTGACTCCTCTCGAGAGTTCGTTTTCCTTGAGTGTTGTAGGCAACAAAGAAAAATAGGAAGAATAGGAGTTACAAAAGAAGGTAGTTGAAACCATCTGCATGAAGATTAGGATACTTGTATCTGTAGCAAATGTCTAGGGTTCTAATGAAGAAGAGATGAGATCTTCCGACTTGCTTAGTGGATTTCAAAATGTTTTTGCTTGGTTTAAAATGGATCTTCGTGGTTTTGATCCAGGTCTCAACATACTATGAAACCAGCTAAGAAAAAATAGAGACTTGTTAACTCTGCACTAAAAGAAACCTTTCGAAGAGATTTAGGAGATTGTTTAAGGACTGAAATGTTCTTTTTAGTCCACCCTAAATGGGTTTCAAATTGGGAACCTGCTTCGAGGACCTCTGATAATTTTAGAACCTACATTAGTCTTCGAACTTTCAGATAAACAATCATGAGAAACCCTTTCCCTCCTCTCAGTATGGAAATGTTTCTACAACAGGTTGCAGAGTCACAGTTGGAGCCCTTAGTTGACAGTTTGTTTGGTTACAGTAAAATCAAAGTAGGAAGGGTAAATTTTCACAAAACAACTCTTATTACAAATTGCGATACTATGTCTTACAGCTGCCTTCCTTCTAGTTTATTTGAGGCAAGTATCGCCTTTAAAAGGCCCATACACACGATTTTTAATGAATTGGTCAGTCTCCATGCTTATCTTCATGATTTAATCGTATGCATCAAGGGGTTTATAATTACACCAAGATTTCAAGTATTGGGTTATTTCCAGATTACCTTTGTCTTGGACACTAACTCAAAAATTTTAAGGGGATTACAGAGACAATGGTTTTCCTACAACACTAATAGTCCTCGCTTGAAGTATTATGAAGGACGAGCATGAAAGGGTTCTAATGATGACTAGGTTTATGTATATTAGTAGCCTAGATGTGCTTTTATTTTTATTTTGTGCTTCTTTTTGTGCTTTACAGTTCTTTGTTTTCTGCTTTCTATTTTAAAGTTTTTTTTTTTTGGGCTGCTTCTCGATTTTGTCTTTTATTGCTGTTGTTTGAATTTCTGCCTTTTATTTCTATTGCATCTTTGTCTTATCAACTTTCAGTTTCTGGTCAAGATAGAATGTTGGATCAACTCTGCCACAATGACACTCCTTTAAAGAATTGTTAGGCAATAACAATCAATCTTACACAACTATTATGATTTCTCCTCGAAAGGGCTCTTGAAATTGTTGCATATTTCCACTGTTGTCTTACAAGGAATTGGTTATTTCTCGCTCTTCTTTCCATTTCTTCATCCATTGAGATCTTAAGAGAAAGTATATAAGTTTCCCTCCTTGAAGGTTAAGAACATATTCTAGTCAAATGATTATGCATACAGTGGTAAAACCCCTCATACTTAACACTTTTCATGAGTTATTCCCAAATTCCCCGTCATCATTCCATTAAACCCGCTCACTTCCACCTGTTGCATAATCATTCAAGTTATGTCTTCTTGAGATTATTGTTCTTGGTCTGTGAAACCATGAGTTATGAGTTATAAATCCATTAAAAACAAATTTTCCTGTGGAGTCGCCAGTTTGTTGACGATTGCAAACATCAACGTATTTTCTCCTGCAAAGTGTTGCTAATTCCTATTAATTATAATACTAAATAATACTAGTAGGTAAGACCCCCTTGAACTATTGAAGTCAGATCTACTCATTGTTTTTCTGCTACACAGTTACACGGTTGATGAGATATTGTTGTTGTTGGTATGAGTTGAGATTTTGAGATGTTGTTCCTTCATGTTACTACAGCCTGCTATTTATTCATGGCATTTGTTCTTCTTGCACCTGCACAACAAACATGTTAGTGAAATTATATGAAAGGAAATTTTGAGAAAGGAAAAACACTATAACAAGTGGAAAAGAGGCCTAATTCGGCAATACCACATGAAAGTAATTTGAAGGAGATGAGAGATGATTGCAAGGGAAGATTTTGAAGCTATCCTAAGCTCTACGATACTACATGCATGAAAATACTCGTTGATATTAATTAACCCTAGCTAACAAAAAGATGGTCATGAAATGTTGATCGAATTACATGTTTTATATGCATATGGTGTGAAATGTTGGTGGCACTTTTTATCGGGTAATAATGGTAATGGTTATACATTGGTTAATGGAATTGGTAGCTGATATACATATGGTATGAACGTCGGTGGCTCATGGAAGTTAATGGCTTCGCGATTTTATTTGAGTTATATAGTCTATATGCATGGTGATTACTCTATGGTATAGGTTGATGTTAATCACGCTATTGGTGATGATTCTATACATGATCTCTTAGATTGTATAGTTGACATGCAATATGGTTAAATTAGAAATGGGACATACGATGTGGATGGGGAAATTAGCAAGAAATGGATGTGGATTCCAACACAGATTTTAAATTAATGGTTTTAATGAAGGGCTTGTTGGCATGTACTAATGAGTTAATGTAATGTGGGTGGAGGCGACGTGCATTTACTGCACATCATCTTTACCCTTCCCATTGGCCACCACCCTAGTCTGGTTATTGTTTGATCTTGCTGCTGTGTTATGCTCCAGAATTTTAGCAGGGTGAAACCGCTCGGCCACCTCTCGTCTTAAGGATTTCGATTACCATGTATGTCCTTTTTTTGGCCATTCTTGACTTCACTCTGGTTATGAAATGATTATTTTCTTAAGTGTATGGATTTGTGTCTTTTCCTAAGTGTTGCAACTATGTGTAATTTTGGTTCTTAAATGAAAAATTGATGGTTCTTCTTGTAATATTTTTGAGTTTGTAGAAGTTATAGGCCTTCCTGGTGATAACTCCCTGCTGATACTACTGGTTTAGTCCGAGGGTTTCTGTTTAAGTCTTGGGTGGAAATTTCTTCATGCACTGTCACCATATCCAGTCTCTAGCCTTCCTGGGTTTTAATGGTAGAAAGTATTTATGCGTCATGATGTTATGTTTCACCTCGACATTTGATTTATGTAGCTAAGGGTCACGAATTGAGTGTTTTGTTCTTAACTCGACCCTGTCTCCTCCTCAGTACTGTGGTAATTGGATGAAGAACACGAGGGTTATACCCTGTGTGCATTGATTAAACTGCCCATCCGAATAAGATCCTCACCCTTCTTTTGCTCCCCCTTCCATGGATTGTCACATGTCCACAAATGACTCATATCTCTCTCTATATGTATACCTCTGGCTTCAAAGTTTCACTATTGTGAGAGGTTGGCTCTGTTCCTCCTGTGATGGCTACCGATAAAAACCCTTAAACCTTTGGTGTAGAGTTTTATAGGAATACTCTCGGGCCTATCAAGTTGCTACGGATTATTATGGTTAATTACTTTGAATGCATAATCACCATTGGTTGCATGGAATTCATGTTGGTATGGCATTTAGTTACTGATTCTGTGGTGATAGAGATAAACATTATAGTGCCAATTACACTTATAAAGTTCACAATCACCCTCCTCGTGTCAAATAACTCGGTATTATTAGTGAAGTAGGTTTTTGCCCCGTTTCGATTCGATGTGAGGGTACGCATCATTGCTACAACTTGTTTGATTGATTTTTTTTTTTTACAACAATGGAAAATTGTGGTTTGATATAAAATCATTGGTATTTGCACTTATGATGATTTGGATGATGGATGGAATTGGTTGTGAATGCTTGGTGTTGTTCACACATGTCGTGTTTTGTGTATGGTTTTTTGCAAAGTAAATAATGGGCATAGTAACTATGGTTTTCTTTGGGGCCGAATGACTACTGAATTGGATAAATATGGAAAGTATATCCTCTGCATATTTATGCTTGTTGGTTGTATAGACCTGAGTGCACACAACATAGTCTATCATGGGTGACTAAATCCAAGCAATATTATATATTATCACGATATGTTGAGTAATTTATTGTGGTTGTGTGTTTGATGTGTCAAGAAGAAATGTTGCACCGTGGAGTTGTGTTAGTTGCACACTGTGTATAATATGGATAGTTGATTTTCATACTCAGGGGCACCCACAGAAGTTTTAAGCATGTTTATTATTGCAATCGATCACTTGTCGAAACCGGCATGTTGTTGATGACAGTCATGTTGGATAGGTGGCCCAAATTTTAAGTCGCATTGAATTGGTTTTCTTTTACAGTGGCAGAACTTGATTGCCCGGGCAATTTACTCCTGCATAGATGGTATCTAAATGGTGGATGTTGGTTGTATGATTAATTGTCTTTCAGGCATGATAATATGATCTTGGTTATTTTGATTACTGCATATATATGTGAACGAATATCATTGCATTTTGATGGGTTCTATTGCAATAATAGTGACTTCATTATTATTTTGAAAACATGACTTTTGGGTATAGTTGTGGATTGAAGAAATGCATGGCAGTAGTTGATGTTGATGCCTACAAATTGAAATTGTGTATTGTTCGTGAATTGTTTAAAAATGCATAATGTGTAAAGGGAAGGGAATAGAACCTCTTACAAATTATGTGGAATACTTATTGTTTTGTGATGGCACTATGTTGGATATTTTGGATAGTGAACTAGTTAAATACATAGGAATTGTTATTTGGTCATCATGATTGTTGGTTGGTGCATCTAGTCTTACTGCAAAATGTTTTATGCATCACTTGATTAATCTCATGAAAAATAATTGTTATCGTCCCCTCCCATTATCTCATTTTCCACTAATTACAAATCCTATGACCTTCCCATTTCATTCTTTTACCCCCTTCTCTGAAATTGGTTATAGTCAAGGGAATTTCTGTGTTAAATTGGATGAAAGTGGCAATGTCTTGTGTAAATAACAGTGAGGCTTTATTGGTTGTTTAGCAGTTGATTATTGTTGTCATTGAGAAGTGACCATGTCTTCTTCCCTTTCATTATATCATATTTTCCCTCATTACAAACCCCTTACATATCCCAGGACCCTGTTTCACCCCCCTTCTCATTGATTAATAGTAAAACAATTTGTATGGATTGGATTGCATGAGTCTGATATGTTCTGAGCCAAATCTATTTCATATTTTTAAGAGTTGTCATGAATGGTTATTTAAAATACTATTTTCTAATTGATCACACATGCAGGATGAGTTTTTTCAGTCGTGGAAGCCATGGCCGAGGTAACAGAGGTAGAGTTAATTGGAACCGAGGCCCAAGAAGGCCCACGTTCTCCATACATTTTTATGTTGATTCATAAGATCTTGGCCAATTGTTTCATGCATGATTATTTAATTGGATTGGGTAGGGAATAGTCCAACCTAGGCCAGAAAGGCCTCCCTTCCAAGACCAGCAAGCCCCCAGTATCCATGTACCTCCTCATGTCTCCCTACATCTCGAGGTCCCTGAAAATGATGGATGGCAGGAGATTGTCCACCCGACAATCTCCCAACATCGTGGCTGGGCCAACTTGTCTTTGCCTCCTCCTCCGCCAGTTAACCCCATTGTCGAAGCTGACCCTAACCACTCACCAGTGCAATCCTCCCATGCTAGCAAGAGATTGAAGACTAAAGCCCATCATGCAATTGATAAAGGAAAAGCCATTGCTGCCCCTTCCTCACCCTCCAATGACTCTGACAAATCAGTGTCTTCATAGATGCATTTGAGGGATGAATGTTCCCATGTTATCAATGAGATTAAGCCTAAAGGCTTTGCACAGCCTAAGGCAAATTCAGGAAAATCAAGAGGTTACAGCAACAACCAAGGAAAAGTTTCATCACAGACTAGGAAATATGGATTTTGAGTTTTATGATTATCTATTGTTTTATGACAGTTGACTTCATGGATCTTTGGACAACATGTTTTATTTTGGATATATGAGTATTATTTTTGAAGATAATTTCAAATTTCATGAGCTAAAATTGCCAAAAGTAAATATGTTGATGGGAGACACAAGGAGGTTTGTTTGCTTAACTAATGGTTATGTTATGATTGATATGATTACTATGAACTAAAGGGAGTCACAAGGGGTCCCACCTACTAATTATTATTTATTTATGACCCTTATTATGATTATTACCTTTCTCCCTAACTAAAGTTATTTGAGTCTTTAATTAAATTAACTAATGAGTTGGTTTAACTACTTTAACCAAATCTAATTTGTTTAAAGCAAAGAGGAAGGGAGGGGAAAAAGGAGGATAGAATAACAAGCATGCTAAGGTTTTCTCTTTGAGTTTATGTTGAGATAGTTTAGTTTTCATTCATTCATATATTCATCACAACCTAATTCTCTTTTGTGATAGCAGGGTCTTATTGTAGACATCAATATTCAGGGATGAATCAAATCATTCAGACACTTGTTCTTCAAAGGTGTTGATCTATCTTTGATAGTCTGTGTAGACTTCTCTGTTTGTGAATTAACTTTCATGATTGATAAAGGCTATTGTGAAGATTCAAGTGGGAAAAATCTATGGCAATTTGATGCATCTTTTAGAGTTCAGTTTTGGTTTTCTATCAGAGGTCCTTTTGTATGTTCCATCAGGGATTTATAAGTTTGACTTTGGTCCAAGATTTATGTATGAGATTTTGTAAAGAAATGACTCTTTGGTGAATTGGAATAGGAAGGTCTACAAAGGGAATAGGAAGGTATACAAAGAAAATTACAGAGACACTCCTCCACCGAGAAGATTCAGATTTCATAATCAACGACCGATAGAAACAGATAGGACTCGGGAAGAAGAAAGATTCATAAGAGTACCTCCTTTCAGAAGATCTTCAATTCCAAGGTATCCAACTATATTTTTTGGTTTATGTTATGCATTTAATAATTTTGGACATAAAGTTGTGAATTGTGGAGCTAACAACGTGAACATAAACAACTTTGAAATTCATACACAAAAGGGTTATCCAAGAAGGCCTAGTGAAACACAGAGAAAAAGTTTCAACAGATTTGAATCTTTGAACACTGAAGTGGAATGCTACAAATGCAACAACTTTGGACACATGGCCATAGATTGTAGAATGACAGCCCCTCCTAGAGAACCACAACAGAACAACAACAGTCACAGACAGAAACCTCAGAAAAGGACATGGATAAGAAAGAAGAATTAGTATAGCAATGAAGAATTCACACTCGCTCTACAAGCTAATCAAAAGAAACATGGTTGGTATGTTGAAAGTGGTTGTTCAAAACACATGACAGGTGATAGATATATGTTTCTTACATTAAGAAAGGAAAGAGATGGATCCATCTCCTTCGGAAATGATGATTCAACTAAAATCATTGGAAAAGGCACAGTCAGAATTGGGAACAAGAATACCAAGGCAAAAAATGTTCTACTAGTAGAAGATATGAAAAATAATATTCTAAGTGTGAGTCAAATGTGTGACCAAGGTCATAAAGTTACTTTAGATTCACAAAATTGCGAGATAAGAAAAGAAGGTTCAGGAAAATTGATTGCAACAACTGCGAGAACTTCAAGCAACATATATGTATTAAGTGGAATTGGAAATGAAAAGTGTTTCCTAGGAAAGGAAGATGAAAGTTGGCTATGTCACAGAAGAATGGGTCACGTACATTTTGATAACCTTGTCAAAGTCAACAAAAGGGAAGCAGTTAGAGAAATTCCCCGGATCACAAAACCAACCAACACTTTATGCAAGCATTGTCAACAAGGAAAGAAAACCAAGACTAGGTTTAAATCAAAAGAATATTCAATGACAAGACCATTAGAAATTGTGCATACTGATCTAGTTGGACCAACTACAACAAAGGTTTTAAAATGTGAGAAATACTTTATGTTATTAGCTGATGATTATACAAGAATGACTACAATTTTCTTTCTCAGGAATAAGTCAGAATATTTTGAAAACTTCAAGATCTACAAAGAAATGGTTGAAAATGAAATGGATTGAAAAATCAAATGATTGAGATATGATAATGGAGAAGAGTTCACTTCAAAGGAATTTATGGACTACTATAGTAGGCATGGAATAAAAAGACAATTCTCTATTTCTAGGACACCTCAACATAATGGAGTTGTTGAAAGAAAGAACATGACAGTATAGGAAATGGCTCGAACAATGCTAATGGATTCCAAATTGACAGATATCTTTTGGACACAGGAAATGCATACATCAGTTCACATTCAAAACAAAGTAATTCTAAGAAACAACACTGACAAAACTCCCTACGAGATATGGAAAGGAATACCAACAAATGTGAAGCACTTCAGAGTTTTTGGAAGTAAATGCTACATCAAAAGAGAATATGGAGGAATGGGAAAGTTTGACTCTCATGTGGACAAATGAGTACTTGTTGGTTACTCAAGTACAAGGAAATCATACAAGTGTTACAACCTGAGATTGAACAAAGTTGTGGAAAGCATAAACGTAACAATTGATGAAACAGGTAGACAAGAATTAAAGGAAGAAGAAAATGAATCAATGGAACATCTTTACGAAGAAGAAACGGAAGATGAAAAAGAAGTAGAAGGGGAAGATGAAGAGGATCCGACAGAAGAAGAAGAGAAAGTTCAACAAGTGCCTCCAAAGACACCTAGCAGACGAGTATAGAAGAATCATCCTTCAAATCAGATTATCAGAAACAAAGATGTAGGAGTTGAGACTAGAAGAAGAATTCGTTCACTAGAACAAAGAAACCTAGCACTCTCATCTACTATTGAACCAACCTGTTTTGAAGAGGCCAACAAGGATAAATTTTGGAATAAGGCCATGGATGAAGAATTAGATCAAATAGAGAAAAATGACACTTGGGAATTGGTTCCAAGACCAAAGGATAAGAATGTGATCGACACAAAGTGGGTAGACAGGAATAAATTGAATGAAGATGGAAAGGTTACAAGGAACAAAGCTAGATTGGTATGTAAAGGATATGCACATGTTGAAGGAATCAACTTTGAAGAGACATTCTCCCTAGTTTCCAGAATGGAAGCAATCTGATTGCTTTTAGCTTATGCATGCTCCAAAAATATTAAAGTGTATCAGATGGACGTAAAATCAACTTTTCTGAATGGGGAACTTTAAGAAGAAGTCTACATTGAACAACTAGAAGGATTTCAGTTGTCAGAGAACACATATTATGTGTGTAAATTGCCTTGTATGGTCTAAAACAATCTCCTAGAGCATGGGACTCTAGAATGGATATATATCTACAGCAGGTAGGGTTTAGAAAAGGAAGTGCAAACAACAACTTCTACATCAAGGTAACTCAAGATAGTATTTTATTAATTGAATTTTATGTTGATGATATTATTTTTGAAATACTGATGATAGGTTAAGCCAGAAATTTGAAAAGGACATGAAGAATGAATTTGAAATGTCATTACTTGGAGAAATATCCTTCTTTTTGGGTATTCAGATACATGAAAGAAACCAAGGGATTTTTATTTCTCAAACCAAGTATATAAGAGAAATGCTAAAGAGGTTTGGAATGGAAGATTGAAAACCAGTTATCACTCCCATGAAAACCAGTTGCAAGTTGAGAAAATATGATGATTCAAAGTCTACAGATCAGAGGCAATACAGGTCAATGATTGGTATCCCACTATATGTGACAACATCCACACCAGATGTAATGCAGACAGTTGGACAGGTGACACGATTTCAATCAGCACCAAAGGAATCACATGTATTAGCAGTAAAGAGGATTTTCATATATCTCAAAGGAACATAAGAGTTTGGATTATGATATCCAAAAGGAAAGGATATATCACTTATTGCCTACACAGATGCATATTGGGCAGGTTGCATTGATGACCAACGAAGCACCAGTGGAGCAAGGTTCTACTTGGTTGATTGTTTAGTATCATGGCTAAGCAAGAAATAATCATTAGTATCTTTATCTACAGCCAAGGTAGAGTATATTGAAACAACATGTTGTACACAGGTTCTATGGATGAAACAAACTCTGACAGATATACAGGTTGAGAATGATGAGCCCATTCCAATCTATTGTGATAATACAAGCACCATCAGTTTCTCAAAGAACCCGGTGTTGCACTCCAAGACGAAGCACATTCCAATCAAGTATCACCTTTTATGGGAACAGGTTGCAGAAAATAACATTAGAGTTGAATATGTGGGCACAAAAGAACAAGTGGAAGACATCTTTACAAAACCTCTTTCACGAGAAGCCTTTGAGTATCTTCACCCGAGACTCAGAGTTATTTCTACTCCAAAATGAATTCTTTTGAATGCTTATCTTATATGTCTTACATGTACACAAGGAAGCACCATAAAGAGGACAATTCAGGTTGGGAGATCAGACGAGTCAGTTAGGGGGAGCAGACCCGAATGGAAAGATACCTTTTCCATTGATGACAAAGGGGGAGAGATTTATTAGATGCAAAGGATAAAGGCATGGTTCTAGAGGGAGCGTTGGTCACAAATATGCAGGCATGGTTCCAGGGGGAGCATGAGTGATATGATTCCAGTATTGCATCAGAGTGTTTCCATCAATGTCAAAGGGGGAGATTGTTGATTAATTGGGTTGGTTGTCATTGATGTCAACCCTTGAAGAAATTCCAGTAGCGAATTCCGGTAGCACAAAGGTTTGGGTAATGGACCCAGGTTTGTTTGATGTATAATGGTATGAGTTTTGATATATTTGAAAGTAATACTATTCTATATGGATAGTACATGTCATTCCATTTCTGGTGGTATGTGGAATGTCACATAACTCCTCACGGTTTGAGAGTTGTGGCCTTACAAGTTTGGAGGACCCTCATATGTTGGCTTGAAGCCCCAAAAGATCAAAGAAGTCAAAGTGCTTGCAAAGAATAAATTATTTAAATAATAAAGTGAAGTGACAAAGTCAAAGAGGATTCTTTAAATAATAAAGTGAAGTCACAAAGTCAAAGAGGATTATTTAAATAATAAGGTGAAGTCACAAAGTCAAGGAGGATTATTTAAATAATAAATTAAATGGAGAACTTTCTAATTATGGAAAGTGGTTAGAAGTGGGTTATCCCTAAAATAAGGAAATTGGGTTAAGATGGTTAAAAGGTAACCCCTTGAGGAAGCTACATGAAAGTATGAATAAGAGGCAAGGCTCTCTCATTTTAATCACACTTGAGAATATTTAATATCTACAGGTGACTGAGGTAACCAAAGGATATCTCAATCAAATTTCAGAAGGAAGGTGAAGTAAAGAAGGATGAAATTCAAAGGAGGATAAATTCTTTTGATGATGCTTTCTAAGGTATGTTATTTACAGGTCATCTCACCATTTTCGCAATAACTTTTTTCTAGAATGATTCAGACCGTGAAATTGGGAGGTCATTGAGGAAACATATCCAAGTAGTTGTGGTACGAATTTTAGCTTGTGGGTCGTTGTATTTTTGGAGTTACACTCCGTGGAAAATAGGGTTTGTGGTTAATCCTTAAACTAGTCTATAACAAGTGTTTTGGGTAAAAACGTCATAACTTCTTCATAATAGATCCAAATTCGTAAGACCAAATGTGTTGGTTAGAGTACAGTATTTAGTATTCTATGTACAATTTTCAGATCCATACAACAAATATTCTGTGTGGGGCACGCTCTACAAGTTCGCTCTCTAGAATAAGCCAGAATTCAACAAGGTATGTCATTTTTTCTATAACTCCTTTTCTGAGAGGTTGCAAGTAGTGACACCTAGAGGAATTGCATAAAACAAACTGAAAAATATTGTGTACTATTTTCATATCTTTATTCATTACAGGTACATAGTTATGATTATTTCAAGTTAGGGTTTTTTACTAATCCAAAACTAGTCATGTGAGACTAAAGTAAAGTTTGATGAAAATGCTAGTCTCTTGTTGTTAAATTTAAGGAAGGTTTGCAGGTATGTGATAATATAAACCAGGTCTATTACAGAGTTACAAATCAGATTTGGATGATGAAGTTGATGAGGGATTTTGGTTGAGTTTGAGGTACAGGTTGGTGCATGGTTGATGCACTTGTTTATGGTACAGTTTGATTATAGGTTGAGGTACAGGTTGATGCATGGTTCAGGTTATTGGTACAGGTTGATTGGTACATGTTTATAGCAATATATCTCATAGTGATAGGGTGATAGTGGTTCCATCATTCTACTTATACGTCAGGGTGGTTGGACGGGGAAAGGACAGGTGGTTGTAGCCACCTTTCGGTTGTAGCCGGAGAACATAGGGGGTTGTTCTAGTTGTAGCCAGAGAATTGGGGAGTTGGAGCTTCCCTCAGGTTGTAGCCTGAGAAACTAGGGGGTTCGAGCCTCCTTCCAATTGTAGCTGGAAAACAAAGGAAGTTGGTGCTTCCAATGAATGTAATTCTTCAAGACATATAAGAAAAAACGCTCTGTGGTTTTCTCCTGCTTTGGGTTTCCACATAAAAACACAGGTGTACTGTGTATGCGTATGATTGTTTATTTGTTCATTGTTTACTTACTCTGCAAATATTGGATGATAATTCTACATTGATATAACACTTGCATTATATGGTTAAAAAGGATTAGATTGCTCTATGACATATTCACCCCGCCTCTCAGTAATCCAACAATTTGGCCCGAACGAAATGTGCATGCGGGTAAACCAATAATTTTTTTTAAAAAGGGTGTGCATAAGGTCAGGGAACGTTTTACTTCATGAAACAACGTAGGGTCTGCATGAAACACTAAAATACCAAAGACCCATAAGCACTAGAATTTGTTATTGCGTTATATACAACCGCAGACTAACATAGTAA
Source organism: Picea engelmannii (assembly GCA_009831015.1). Lineage (NCBI taxonomy): Eukaryota > Viridiplantae > Streptophyta > Pinopsida > Pinales > Pinaceae > Picea > Picea engelmannii. The sequence goes on along the minus strand of ML793210.1, from coordinate 213,800 downwards.
ATGGGCAACCAACATCCATAACTATGGAAATCAATGGGTAAAACCATACATCATACCATTCAAACTTTTATGCATGCATTTTTGTTTTTAAACTAGGAGCATAATAACCTCATTTTTCTTTAAAACAGAGCATGAAAGTATCGAATGACAAGAACAACATGTAGTTATAGAGACATGAATAAATTATTAATCAAAAATCACATTAGATGACAAGGACTCAAAACCCTAGTAACTTGTGTTCTGTAGATTAAAAGGTGCCTTTGAGCGACTATTGCGGTTACCAGAGCTCAATTTCCATTAACGAATGAAACGAATACCCAAAACCCAAAATGGTAGATCATACAACAAGTTGGCGTATTAACTATTGGTCACATCGTGCTAGGGTGATGGTCAACATTAATTACTTGCTAAACCCAACGCAACCCACGTCAAAACCTAGAGAAACCAGCATGTGCCAAATAACCACCAACTCATTGAGGAGAACATGTTACCAACGCAGCCACCTACCACATTAACCACCATCAACAAATAACAATTTCCATCATATGGTATATGTATACAGGATGTCCCACGTGTATTCAAAACTTTGACATCAACTAACATATGAACTTACAACACTTAACAACCATAATTAAGATTGTCGGCCATACAATGCAATGTTCATAAGAAATACATGTTGGATCATACCGATATGATATATAATATGTGTGCGCTATGGATAATATCCCATATGCGTTAAGACTTACAATTTGTTTCCAAACACAAATCTTTAAGTTACCATAATTGCAACAACCAAGTTGGCATTACCATATCCTTGTAACTTGTCTAATATGTTTTGGACCATATACATATATCCTGTGGAATATATATAAGTGATGTGCTATGTGCATATGTATGCAGGTTACCCTTTTTCTTATATGTTTAAAACTCAACAACTAGTAGGTGAATATCATGTCGACGCATTCATTAAAAATGAGGACCCCTTTATCATTTGAAACATTAGCCATGAAACACGTCTTTTGAAGATGATAATTCCCAATGTTTGTACTTAGAATCAAAAAAATAAATTCCCAAAGAGCACTAAAACCAAGCTCATACCAAAATAATCATTATGCAGGTGATCCGTAAGCATCAAAGACAACCATCAACAATAAATAATTTAAGTGACTTTTCCTTCAAAGTGGATCTTCCAAGTTATTTATTTGAATGATACTATAGGGGTCCCCACTTATAGTTTATTTGGTATATATGTATATAGAATTTTTTTTAAAAATGTGTATGCCTTGCAATTTTGTTAGCTTTAGGTGACTCTTTGATGATTTTTAGAGTCAACAACCTTCTCATTTCCACTAGGTGTCTGTGAGTGACACTGTCATTATCTGGGAACCACGCCAAGACAATGGCCTTTAACTTGTCCCTGAAATTTGAAAGAAACAAAGAATGGAAAAACAATGGGCTTGGAAAAATTGCATTGCAAACGAAGGTGCCACACACCCTCTACAAAGGCACCCATGAATGAGACACTACAACCCCTTCTATGTCATGAAACCCATGCCCATTGAGTCTTGACCCTTAACAACTTCACCCACTTTACATGGCTTAGAGAGGGATCTCTTGGAAACTCTCCTTGACCTAGGGAAAGATATACCCAATAGGACACCTTGTCAACCCTCCCATATTCAAGCATGACAAGTCACATAATGTCTTTGAGCACTTAATTGTTTGACATGGTAATATTTGATGCACATGCTTAGGTGGCTCATTTATTTATTTGATTTACTTGTCATGATATTTTCAATTGATATCCTTGGAGGGCATCCTTATTTGTCTTTGCAGGACCAAGTTGGTGGACATTTTTGGAGGAACAAGCTTAGCTTGGGTTTCCATGGGGCTTATATCCCACAGGTGGATTCCAAGGGCCCGCATGCTGGATGAGAGATATTAAACCTCGAAGGCCTATAATATAACTTGGACGACATAACCTAGCCCCCACATGCCAAACATTTTGCCTAGGAGAGGAAAAACGTCACCTTTAGAGGCATGACATCACCTAGGGGAGTTAGTGCTTGTTGGTGATATGCATTGGAAAAAGGAAGTTTTGAGGAGATTGAGAATTTGACCATGAAGAAAGTGACTTGGATGCTTGACATGTGGTTTTGGGAGGCCTTCCTACACTCCTCCATCCACAATGAATTGTGCCTAGTGCCAAAACGTCCCCTAAAGAGGTGATGTATTTCTAAATTAGGGTTTCTTTTTATGTAAAAGTAAAATTTAAGTGAATTGTTTAACATTATTTTTTTTTAAAGGGACATATTGGGGTTTTTGACCCCTAGTCTTGTGGTTTACCATAATATTATGTGGAAAAACTATTTTGGAGACATTTTGTATAAATAAGAGATCATAAGATCTCATTTTAACATAACTCTCCCATTGTGAGAAGTACTTGGATTGAAATTTTCTCTACACTTGGAGTATTTTTCCTCTTGTGCTATGGAATGATGTCTTTCCATTATAGTTAATGATGATGATGATGTGTTATCTCTTGGAGGTCACTTCTAGCTCATTGTGGAGATTTACTTTGGCATGTTAAAGTGTTTTCTTGGATTGGCATGGTTCTTTACTTTGTCATTATCATTGGAAATTCAAGTTAAAGTTGTTTTGGCCAAGGCTAGATAGGGAGTATAAGGATATACACCCCTATCCTAGTTTCCACCATAATTATCAATCTTCTAAATTTATTTGCAAGGGTTTTGTTGAGGAAGTAAGAGGATTTACACCCCTTAATTTCAAACCCCAGCTAGGTGACTTACCTTGAGAATTAAGAGGATTTACACCCCCAAGGGTTTATTAGTCCTAGATATTTATTTAAGACCCCATTAACCCATAACTGAAGGCTTTAATCTTGCATTGGACATATAAATTGTTGCATTGGAAATTATGAAAGTTTCAAGTATTGGTCTTCTCTCACTTGAGTTTTGTTCCCCTAGCCTTGAGCTACCTTGCCTCATTGAGGAATCCCCTTTCAACCACAAATTATTTTTGTTGTAGTAACTCTAACCTATATCCATTAGGGTTGCACTAACCCTAAATATCTCCTAAACTAACCCTAGACTAGCCCTAAAAATCTACCCTAACTTTCTACTAACCTAGGAACACTTATTGAGCTAACTAGGAGTTGATTTATTTGGATAATTTTTCTGCAATAAGTCTTGGTTTGCTACAGCCATAAGGCTGGTAATTTCACTACAGAAACCCTAACCTAAAGTCACTCATAACTTGTGCTTTCACCATCAAAAGTTGCAATAACTTTCTAATTTATTCTACTTGCTTAATTACAATTTTTGAGTGGTTTCGTTGCAAGTTTTAGTGGTTGAAATCACTATTTTCACAACAATTTTTATACATCCATAAGGATGAAAACTACTTCTGCATACATCTTTTTTGACAACCATAATTCATTGCTAAAGTCTCATGCTATAGATCATGAAATTCTCTAGTGTTTATATACTTCGTTTCAAGCATATTTCATTTGACTTTGAGCAATCTTTCTAGCAGCTTTAGTACTTTTTCTATTGCTGATATATACTATCATTCATTTCCAAAAATTGTGGATAGAAAGCCTAGCTTACTGATCCAACTAACATATTACATTGCAAAGTGGTTTTCCTTGTGTCTCGGGCAAGTACCAACTTCTCGACAATTCACCCAAGGCTTTGGTAACCTCAAAGTCATTTAAGACTCATCTTAATCTTCCACTTTCCATATAAAACATTGACATTTATAGGCCTCACTCTTTTCATCTCTATTTTTCACACCCCTTTCCCCCTAGGGTTATCGGGATCACCTCCCTAGAATGACCTAGTCACCCTTGAAGCGCGGGACCTATATCGAGGTGACATTGCATATAGTGTCCCTTAAGTTGTTGCCACATGGTGGTTGGATCAGGATTTTCCCAACCTACAACTTGTGCGATAACAATAGGGATAAATGCCTAGGTTTTAACAGTAGGGATTAAAACTAATGGAGAGGCCCAATAAGATAATCCCTTAATTTGTCACCACTTGGTGGTTGGATCAGGATTTTCCCAACCTACAACTTGTGTGATAACAATAGGGATAAATTCCTAGGCTTTAACAGTAGGGATTAAACCTAATGGAGAGGCCCAATAAGATTATCCCCTGCTTGGTGTGGAATAAACCTCTAGATTTATGGCCTGGAACCCTTTCGATGGACTTTACTGCATATTTTCTTTTTAAATTTTTTTGTAGATGAACAACCTAGAAAAAGTGAAACTTCTATTTATTGAAAGAGAAAGGAAAAAATATTTTGAAAGCTAACTCTCGTTACAACAATGGAAAGGTAAATATAATTCATTTAATCCCAAGGAATAATTATACAACAAATATCCCCTATATCGAGTGGTCGGGAAGCGACTAGCCTCGCCCCCCCNNAACATTTCTACCCACATGCCCCTCCAACTGCCCCTTTATAATGCGAAGGCATCTACATAAATCTTAGTCTCGCGCTCTATCTTATCTGACCATCAGCTAGTCATTTCACCACCCTTCACTAGTACCTCGACAATAGATCGTTTGTACCTCTCCTGGTGTTGTTATCATGGCTCCGACCATCACAGTTAGGGGTCGCCATTATTCCAATCCAAGCGATCCTCTCCTGGTCATCATCACCTCATGGTTGGCATCGGGAATTATTTTCTGCCACCCTCAAATTCATCTATGACTCTTTGTGCATTACTCCCTACAGTTATCCAACCTCTGCTCTACGAATTCTAGTCATCCCCCTCTTGCTTATGCTTTCCTTAATTCCACCGACTCCCCTTTCCCCACTTCCATAATGCATCGTGGTGGTAGGTCCAGAAACGAGCATGGACGAGGAAAGTATTCCTCGAATCGTCGACAGATTGCTTTGCGTTTAATTATTGTGGTTGAGCAAGAGACATAAGAGTATCATGTCCATACCCCTCCTAACATTCAAGATGACATTGATTTGGTGGAGGCCAACGTCTGGGTTCTTCATTGTTGTGTTATTGAGGGAGAAATTTTATCATAGGTCAGATCATGGATCCTATATACAGGGGGGGTTCGGTCCCGAGAGTCCCATTACTTCCAGACCATAGAGCTCTATTGGCACATGAAAATGGTTCTAAGTCGGGAACTGGAAAATAAAAAGGAGGAAAAGGAAGAGCTCACCCTCTAGATGGACGAAATTCAAGCACAAATAAAGCTCCTGGACACAAAGCTCAATATCCTAGGCAAGCAGCTAGCCAGTATGGATCTGGAAGAAACCATCGTTCCCATTGCTCAGGTGCACCATGAAGCAAGACCCTCTCACTCCTAGTTATATCTGGTTTTTTTTTTCCTTTTGTCAATTTTCATCCAAATTCCTAGGCAAGGTCATGGGGCCTATCATAGACAATCCTTAGATAGACAGTCTTCTAGTTATATTCTCGGGCATGCTATATAGTCTTCTAGTTAGATAGACAGTCTTCTAGTTAAAAAAATTAAGGTTGCATTGGGTCCTATGGACTCTTCATTTGGAATCCTTTAGACAACATCATCTTCTCCATGACGAGTGTAAGCATAGGCACTAGGCAATCTTTAGTGGGGTGGTTACAGTTCCAGGACATACCATGTCGTTCCAAAGGGGATGCTTAAAGTAGGGCAGAGGTGACCATATTCCAGTTGGGCAGCTTTACTCTGGAATGAGCAATGATAGTTCCAGTAATAAGAGACGTTGCTCTGTTACTCCGTCCCCTAGGTCAACATAAGATCAAAATAAATATAGCGAACACACTTTAACATGATGGGGATGCATGATAGAATGGTTTTATTGCCAAGGAAATTCATTGGGTTTTGTCCCAAAAGATCTCCCAAGCTCACCATCTCCGGCCAGTCCTCCACAAGGGTCCCTTCGAGGGATTTACAGCCGAGCCCATGGTGAATTCTCCTCTGACATTCCATTCTCATCAGACGATGGGAACTCATAGCGAATTTTCGATGCCATACGCGTGCTTCAACAATTGATTTTTGAGTTACGAAGCAAGGTCACCAATCTCAAATATCACCTCTTATGGACCAACGCCTCTCTCTATATGTGGACACAAGTGGAAACTAGGATGAAGCGACACCTTCAACTAGAGCCAGATCAAAGGAGCCTATTCCTCTCCCCTCATGGCCAATCTGATGAAAATATGTGTGGATGCCAGGTTCATCATTTTGATAGAAAGTTTTTCTTAGAAGTGGGATTCTCTCCTTAAGTTTAGCATACATAAAATTTCTCTAATATAAATGTAGATATAGATTTCAGGATTTTATTATTTTTTGGGGCCTAGGAGGCATATTACACTAGACCTTTGGTCGGAGAGGAGTTGGTTTCCTTTTATGGTGACTCTGGCTCCGATGGACAATTGACAATATGTATCAGTTTTTATGAAAGGTCACTTATAGAATTCTTACTTAAAAAAAACTTGTATACAATCATAAAGATATTATAAGACATTATGTAAAAAATAGGATTGTAAAGTAATCCACAATGTTGACTTGCACCAATGATTTCCTTCACGCAAAATGTGTCCATGGACAAAGAATGACTCCTTAATTAATAAGAGTGAAAGAAGTAATTTTGATACACTATCTTTCATAAGCCATACCTTCAAGATCCAAAAATCCTATACAACTCATTGAATTATCATATTTATACAAATTCAAAAATTAGTTATGGCAACCACTTTTGGCTCTACCCTCAGGTGAACTTAGGGTTTGAGTCCCTAAATACTTCTAGGTAATGTTTTTCTTATTTAATAAAAAGTTCATTGCATAACATGGCATGGGAAAAATATGTTTTTTTTAGGATCTCTCAAAATATAAAGGGGTAAAATTATGAATGGGTGTCTATTTTCCTTTTTTTTTTTGAGAAAATAAAATATATTTTCAGAATTTTTTCAACTTCTAGTAAACAAACGTATTTTTTATTTATTTAGAATTTCACTTTACAGTAAAAACTAAACTTAAACCTGTCATGAATTTTGTTAGTTTTCTATTGATTATTTTTTGAATTTTTTTTATTGACATTTGATATGTCATTTTAGTGATTGTTTGACATTATGTTCCTTAAAATTGAAGACACTGATAATGAGTTATATTTGTTGACACCGATTTACTCATTATTAAACTTTTGATTATGAAAAATGAAATATGTTGCAACAATCCAAACAGACCATGTTAAAATATGATTGTAGTTTTGAAGACAACTCATAAATATTATAATTACTACAATTGTTTGAATTTGACCAATCTGAAAAAAGTTGTAGATTTTAAACACATTTAGATCTACCTTAATTTTAATTTAAAAGTAAAATCTAAAAGTACCCCTTTGATAGTGAAAGGTTCCATAATATAAATTTTCCATAATGTTTTACTGTGTATTATTGTAGATATTGATTTTTCATTTTACTGAATCATTATGTCATCTAAAAATAATATAGAGACATTTTTTTATAAAATTAACTAAAATTACTAAAAAATAATTAAATTGAATACAAATTGTATCAAAAGAAAATAGATTCAATTCTGAAAATGTTGGTACTAATTTCAAAACCAGACTCACTATATTTTTAGAAGTTCGCTCCTCCACAAGTTGGAGTAAGATGAAGTCAACACATACTTTTCTGAAAAGTATCATAGTTATAGGATTTCAGCCGAACTATTAGTTCAGCAGAATGTTAGTATTTTTCAGCCAAAAATTAGTTTTAACATAAATTTTTTTGTTAGATTTATAATTTATGTTATATTTTTCAATGGTTCCAATAGATTTAACTTTTAGTAGAAAAAAAAATTTAGCCGAAAACCATTTCGGCCGAAAAATTCAAGAGTTCGTTCGAAAACATGTTATTAGCAATTTTCACGACCTGATTCTCACGAAAGTGTTACCCAGATTCGTGATTTTACCCAAATTTCCTTATCAAATCTTTTAATGTACTTTTCTACTTTTGGAAATAAACATTTCAGCTGAGTAGCTTTCCTAACTTCATTTGTAAGATACTTTTGGAGATGCTCCTTTTGTGGAGCTACTATGCATGTGATCTCTTGCTCATGCTTTTGGCTTTGATTTTCAAATTTATTCAATAATTTATCTTATGTAGGACCTAATGACGATAATTCGCATTGTGTGGTGGTGTCCTCTATGAAGTCCCATATTTTCATACAATCCAACCATTCATCTTCAATATGCTTCTTTGATTTATTTTCTATTCTACCTCAACATCTTGTATCTTGATATATCTCATATAGCTCATATTTATTCAACATCCTGATTTGATGATCCTTGCTACCCCTATTTTTGTGTATCTATTAATAAAAGTTAATTGGTCATGAGTTTTTCCTTACTTCTCCTTCTAGATTAGATTTTCTTTATAAATAATAGATAATTTCATATATAGCTCTTGAAGTTTGAAACAATTAGTCTATTAATAAAAGCCAATTGGTCATGAGCTTTTCCTTACTTCTCCTTTTAGATTAGACTTTCTTTATAAATAATAGATGATTTCATATATAGCTCTTTGAAACGATTAGTCTATCTCTTTTGGTATCAATAACATTTTCTTTAATAGTACACATAATGGTATTATCTAAATAAATCTTCTTCCTCTTATGTTTTTGCTTCACAAAGACTTGCCTTCTTTTATTATAAGCAATGATATCAAGGTCAACCACTTCTTCTAATGGATGTGGTATCTATTGGTCACCTCGATATAATATATTCTCCATGCAACTAGGTGTGATGAATAGCTCCATTTCAACCTTATTTCCTTACATGTACTTGGTTTTGGAATTACCAAGCCTTCCATTGTATGATCAATAAAAATGTTGGAGGGTGGTACAATCTGTTGTTGTGTTTTTTCTAGGCTTTTCTAAAGGGGTTGTTGTTCTTGGATCTTTTATGTATTATGAAAAGTATTTCCTTGATCTTTATTCAAGTCTAATTTCTCTTGTTGAAGTATGTCCTAGTCTTCTTTCTTCCTGGATTCTTCCTCCAATATAGTTTTTTCTTCCACTTCAAGCAGCAAGTGGCATAGCAGAAACATGGGGTGCTAGTGGTGATTACAATATATCTCAAGAAACTATGCAAACCCTATTGATTTTGCATAAGATATTCAATTTATTAGTGGATTTTCTCTCTAGGAATTGCATCTTTGGTAATAATAATAATCGCAATAATCAAATTGTTTCACCAATTAAAAATGGTAGTGTCTCTCTATTCAACATGGCATCCTCTCAATGTGCTCATGATAAAGGACAAAAGGGAAAAATAGCTTCGATTGATAAGATGATCACTAATGAGGAGCATAGATTTGGTGAGAGACCAAAATTACATTTGAAGTCTCACACATTTCATGTTTATCAATTTGAAGTCAATAATGAGGAAGATAAGCAATATTTTTTTATTGGGATATCCCCATTATATTGAAACCTGATGGTGCAATACATCAACTCCCTTGCTCAAGTCTTGGGAAAATTCAACACACTCCTTCCAATGTTGTTGGTTAACACATGGTTGGTTGGCATCCCATATCAAATCCCTATATACCTATGCATTTTGTTGGCAAAGCATGGTGTGTCTCTCATCATTTTTAAAATAAGATCTTAGCAATCCTGGGAGACCCATGGGGATGGATATTTTCCCTTGTTACATTTTTTAGTAGATGAATATTAATTTTCCAATCAGTATAGTGCCTCTCTTAAATAATAATAATAATCCATTTTTAAGGTCATGGCCAAGCCAAACACCTAATTGGTGTATGAGACCCCTTGTTTATGGGACAAGGGACCCCCTTCTGCCCAACGATTTGACTTGTAAAGTCTACGGAGGCATACATACCCTAACCCCCTCTGGATTTGAACTTGTAACCTCTTAAGAGGAAACACATGTTCTTAACCATTAGGCCCACTCAGGCTGTATACAAAAGAATAGTGGAGACATTGTCCACTTAAACTAAGAGAAAATGGAACAAGAATGAAGATGTTAAAAAATGGAGGATAATAAAGAACATAGTGTAGTTAGCGGTTAATAATTGTTACCCCCTCACACCTAGGGGTAACTAGAGGAGAATTTTTTCTCCATGATCCACATTACAATGAGTAGTTTCAATACCTTTAGTTGTTGAGTTTTCACCTGATTAATTGAATGAGATACATGAATATATCATCCTAGATAGCAGGACGAGGAATTCACGCAAGGGTGATTTTGATTATCTTTGAGTAGGCTTAAAAGGCACACATCCATGCAAGGCAAAGTGTATCGAGAAGGACAAAGTGAGGGGACTCGTCCCTCACTTACCTGTTGATTGATGAAATATTTTGGTGGTCCAAAAAGCTCACAGTGGGAAGGCATGATAAAAAAGGATCCAGATAAGGCTTAGAAGAACTTAGAACTCATAGAGGCAACTCAGAACACTCAGAATGGCTCCAGCAGACAGGGAAAGGGAAAAAATTCAAAGTTCCCAAAACTCAGTTAAAATGGCATGATCATGAAGAGCGCGTCACATTATTTCTAACGACGCAAACGACTCATCAAACGGAATTACAAATTGAAAGATATTCACGGTCAAAGTTTGGTCAACCTAGTCTAGTCAACAATGAATGAGTCAGCATACGTACAGATGATGTCATCATCCATACAATGCACATGGCAGGAGAAGGGAAGTGACACATGGTATGCTAATGTCAACATGATGATGTGGAAGCACCAGAGGCTGCCACGTGTCACCCAGTTATTGTCTTTTTGGATCGATCTGTGGACCAATCAGATCGTGCCATGTGGCATGCTAACGTGGCGCACTAACATGGAATGCTGAATTGGTAGGGGAAGCATGGCCCAATGATGTGGCATGCTAATGCGGCACACTAACATGGAATGTTGAATTGGTAGGGAGAAGCATGGCCCAATGAGAGGATGCCACGTGGCCCAATCAGGGGCTGCCACATGGCAGGCGAGAAATGCACAAGGACAACCCGTGAACGAATTTTGAAACAAAAATTGGTTGGCGGATCTGCCAAATCAGGTGGACCACACCAACTATAACCATATTTATCTCGTTGGAGGACCTTCTAGTGACATCGCTAAAGTTAGTGGGATGAATAATACAATATTGTATACAACATATAACAAACAAACAAAAAATGGAGTCTGTGGGGATCAACCCTGGAACCTCCACCTTTTCCCACGCCTTAACACTTCCACCCCTAACCACTAGGCCCCATATGCCACTTGTTTCATATCGTTAGTTTTAATATGTACAACATGTATCCGCCCAACCACAGGGGGAGGAGGTGTAGACTGTATGACCTGTCAAGCACGACTTTCGAGGTGAGGTACAATGATTATTGTAGGTTTCAAAGGGCACAAAAATTGAGACGAAATTCTTCTTGGCCTTGGGAGTGACAGAGTCATATCGAAGCATGGAGACTGCCATTTTTGGGTAATTTGATGCCACAAATTTAGTGGTGTTGTCTGTTTTATGATCTGAGCATTATTTCTGCAGCTTGATTTCAAAATGAGGCATACTTATGTATTTTGCCAAATTTTTTTGTTGAGTTAATGAAAGAGCCTACCCATTTGAGAGTAGGCCCCAGAGACGTAGTCCACCAAGGACGAACTCTGTTATCAAGTTTTTATGTTTGGATCTGATGCTTATGTCTCTTCATTTTTTAGGTTTCCCTTCTTTAATGATGCACTTTAATTTATGCTCATTTAATGCAATTCTTTATAAGTCACGATGAAAAGATCATGAATCACCTCTACTCCACGAATTTTGGTCATCCCCCTCTCGCTTTTGCTTTCCTTCATTCCAACAACTCCCCTTTCTCCAATTCCATAATGCATCGTGGCAGTAGGTCCAGAAACGAGCGTGGACGGGGAAAATCTTCCTTGACTTGTCAACAGATTGGTTCACATTTAATTGTTGTGGTTGAACAAGCGACCTAAGAGTATTGTTCCCATACCCCTCCTAACATTCAAGATGACATTGATTTGGTGGAGGCTGACGTCTGGGTTCTTCGTTGTTTTGTTACTAAGGGAGAAATTTTATCAGAGGTCAGATCATGGATCCTATCAACAGGGTGGGTTCAGTCCCGAGAGTCTCATTACTTTCAGAGCGCAAGGGCCAAGGATCCTAAGCGCAAGGGCCATTACAAGTCTTCAACCCAGAGTATTAAAGAAAGAAAGAAAGAAAGTATTTTTAACGTCCACGAGGCTAAAAATAGCCTATGGGACAGATTGTTTTTCCATCTGTCTTTTGTATTTGGCCCTTTTCCTGTGAAGTTTTATAATAATTTCTCCCACCTTCTCAACAAACTCTTTGTTGAATAGATTATCCCAAGAATTAGCTGCCAGAATACCTGCATAATTTTCCCTGCTGTCTTTGAGAGCCTCACATTCTAAAATGAAATGTTTTTTTGTTTCCACTTTTCCTAACGAGCACAAAATACATACTCTTTCTTCCCATATTTCTTTTGGCCTTTTCCAGTTCCCTATTTTAAATGCATATTGTACCAGGGCAAATTCACACAACATATGAAAATGTTGGACAACGTGTTTGACATCAAGGCAATTCACTCCATGTACCAAGCCATTAACTCTACATTTACAATCATGACACGACCACGCGACCGAAGGTAAAAAAATTAAGGTTGCATTGGTTCTTGTGGACTCTTCATTTGACATCCTCCAGACAAGATTGGCATCATCTTCTTGATCAAAATCTGGACCAAGGGTCAAATTTTAGCTCAAAAATCAAAGTTATTGGAATTGCGTCAAAACGAACAAGAGTGTAGTCCTCATCGTTACAAACCCAACGCAACTCGTTTGGGTTCAAATGGATTTCGGGAACGAGAGATATCGCGATCTGTTCGAATCGTCAAACAGGTAAAAAAAAGGACACTTACTGTGCAGTCTGTACAATTCGTACGGATGTTGATGTGCCATGACCGTACGCTGATGTGGTAGAGGTGACGTGGTAGTTTTGGATTGGCTAATAGTTGAATGAATCATGATGTGACACATGGCATCATTTTGGTAAATGGTGTGGTGCCATGTGGCCCAGTCATGGGCTGCCACGTGGCACCGTTGTATTGGTTATTAGTTCAAAACATTATGGACTCCATGGGGTTCGAACTGTGTACCTCTCCCATAGTTCAAGTCTTGGCAAGATCCGCCCTGCCAATGCGCCCACACATTGTTACTTACCATATAACAATTTGCATTTAATTTAAGTTCAAACTATTGTATATGTGGGCGGGGGTCGGGCTAGGGCTTAGCCCCAGCCCGTGGTCTTTTGTGTTATACCATGTGACCACATACCACACGGAGGGCATGCGCAGGAGTTGTATTTTAAATGGAACCCCCGGTCGCACACCGTATATACCATATGACTCCAATGTAATAGTTGGCGTGCATTTGTTTTATCAAATAGTTAGCACGGTTTCAATGGGCAGTCCATGCGCTCGACACTTGGTACTTAACTGTTGGCTTTAAAGGTTAGCCCTTTTTGTATATGCGGTCGGTTCTATGAACCACATGTGCTCGAGAGTTTGAAGACTTCTTTTGCAGGTTTTTAACCATTGAAGTTTCAGGAAGCTCTAGGGAGCTTGAAGCCCTCATTGTTTGAGGTCTTGCTCAGATGAGCCTATGTTTATTTTCTGTGATTGAATAACCATTTTTGGCTAATTAATATGCTCTGAACATTTTGGGATAGGTTTCAGATCCATTTGAGGACTTTTACAGGTGTTTTTTCCAAACAGAATCTCAGGGAAGCTTAAGGCCACATGTAGAAGAGGTCATGCCCGGATGAGCCATAATCCGTTTTCAAAGTTCTATTAGTCATTTTTGGGGTTTTTATGTATTATGATCCCAATGGTACAGTCATAATTTCCATTGGAGTTGAGCAGTATCTTGTAAAAGAATATTTTACAAATTAATCCCAGAGAGCCAAGTCCATTGATGGAGGCTCAAGGAGATGTAGCCCAGAGAGGGGTGAACTCCTTTATCATGTTGTTCTTGTTGAGAGTGTTTGCTGGTTATTATTTGCTGCAAGTTATTTTTTCTATTGTATTTATGAAAACAACATATTTAATCTTGCAAAGACCTCACACATAAACATTTAAAGGAAGAAGCATAAACTTGGCACATAATCTATCTTGCATATTTTAACACATGAAGCAAGGTCCTGTAAAGTTTATTTTTATGAAGTAGAGGGTGCTTGCATAGCATAACAAGTCAGCCTTCTATTTTCAGATCAAGTGGTATCAGAGCATAGTTTGTTTTGCTCATGTATTTGCCATTGATAGCTTGAAATTTAGCTGTTGGTATTTGTGCAAGTTTTGTGTTGAAGTTTGATATCTTGCAAGGATGGAGGAAGCTTCAAACATTGATAGTTCTCATACATCTTCATTATCTAAGTTCTTTGACAAAGAGATTTTGAAGGAGATTCTAACCATGAGAGATGTGATGAAAGAGATGTGTGAATATAGAAAGGAGAGCATTGCCCTTGAAGAGCAGTTCATGGCCATGAAGAAGAAGAAAGACCAGCTTCTTGAAAAGTTGCATGAGATGGAGAATAAACTCCATGAGGCAAAGGAAACCCTTACCAAGTACATGCATGAACATAAGGTATGTAATGTTAGTTTATCTTTAAATTTCTCTCAAGATGAATGTTTTGGTGTTTTTGAAAATCACACAAGAGGAATAGGGTCCAAGTTATTGTTAAAAATGGGCTATGAAGGTAAAGGGTTAGGCAAGTATGCACAAGGCATTGTTGAGCCTATTGTTGTTGAAGAGAGACCCAATTATTTTGGTCTTGGATATGAACAAAGAGATGGAGCAAATTCCAAAGTTGAGGAGACAAGGGAAAAAGTTCCAAGAACAAATTTTGTTTCAAGTTCACCTCCTCAAGAAGGCTATAAAGGTGAAAGTTCAAGAACTTTTGTTGAAAGTTCAATCCCTCCAGCATGCAAAGCTTGTGTTCAAGATGAATGAAAATGTGTGAAATGAAAGAGTTGTGACAACGATGAGGACAAGAACACTGTTGTTGGTCTTCAAAGGAGAGCTTGTAACTCCTCAAATTCACCTCCTCAAAGAGGCGATAAAGGTGAATGTTCAAGGTATAATTCTGCTTTTGATTATGTTAAGCATGATAAATTTGTATGTAAAAATGGAAGAAAGAATCCATGTACATATTGTGGTTTATATAACCATCATATTTCAAAATGTTGGAAAAGATTCACCACTTTTAGGAAACTTTATAAGCAAAGACAACGTGAAAAGAGGATGCAAAATATTTGCACTCATTGTCAGAAGAGGGGTCATCTCATTGACCAATGTTGGACATTGCATCCAACCACTCATCCACAACACAAGAAGAAGATGGATAAAGAGATTGGCATAAATGGAAGAGGAGATTCCATCATCGATGTGAGTCAAGATGATTCACAAGAGGACAATTTTCAGCAGAAAAAGTCATCGTCGAGTTGGCTTGGTAAGAAATGGTTGGATTTCTTGAGCAAGTAAGGCTTGCATTTTTCTATTGTAAATGCACTTTTCAGCGTTATGTGTGCATTTATGTTGAGAGTATGACAAGTTGCAGCAGTTTATCACAACTTGTATGATGCAAGTTGCATGTGAATGCAATTCATTTTGAAGGCATTTTTGTTGTTGCATAACTTCACCAGGAGGATGTAAAAGATGGATATGATGTTCACTTGTTACAACCATATATCTTTTCTATATTCAACTCTTATGTACCCACATGTTTTGGGTTTATGTACTTATGTTTGTACTGGAAGGAGAGTTGAAGAGTCATGCACATGCATTTGTTTTTGTATGTATAAGTAGTGAACCTGGTGATAGTTCATCATGAATGACTCATGATTGTAACATGATTGTGTATCATGTTTGTCAACTTGTCATTGGGAAGGTTGATATGTTTCAAATGAGTCTCGACTAGTGTTGATGTTGTCTTGACGACTATGTGTGTCGATCATGTTTTTCGACTTGTGGTTAGTCGATGGTAATTGTTGAATTGTAAGGTGATTTTGAGTACACCAAGATGCAGGAAAACATTATGCGCTTTGATGAAGTACAGGATGTGACAGTTTGCTTGAAGAGCACAAAGTCTTTGTTGGCATCATTTTCAGTCTTGTATAAATTTGTTTTCAAGATTGATGGTTTTCTTGGCTTGTGACAAGATGTCGTAGGAAAGTTTTTGCAGCCATTGGAGAGCTGATTGTTTTGACGCCAAAGAGGTCGCAAGAGGGACTTGATTCTCAGTGGGAAGGTTGGTAGTCTTCCAAGCACTAAGAGAACAGTGGGTCAGCACCAGCGAGAGAACAATGGTTGAGGGACATAGTCTGTTGCAGTGCAAGGCATGTCAAGGTATCCAAGTGATTGTCGAAAAGACTTTTCAAGTAGAATCAGTTGATAGAACTTGAAAGAAGAAGAGTATTGAATCTCAGACAGATAATCATAAGCTTTTGTGGGTCCAAAATCCTTTCAATGGGAAGGCGTGATCAAAATCTGGACCAGGGGTCAAATTTTAGCTCAAAAATCAAAGTTCTCGTAATTGCCTCAAAACAAAGGAGAGCGTAGTCCTCGTCGTTACGAACCCAACACAACTCATTTGGGTTCAAACGGACGTCGGGAGAGAGAGATATCGTGATCTGTTCGAATCGTCAAACAGGTAAAAAAAAGAATGTTGACTGTGTAGTCCGTACAATCCGTACGGATGTTGACGTGGCATGAACGTACACTGACGTGGCAGAGGTGACGTGGTAGTTTTGGATTAGATGACAGTTGAACGAATCATGATGTGACACGTGGCATCATTTTGGTAAATGGTGTGGTGACATGTGGCCCAGTCATGGGATGCCACGTGGCACCGTTGTATTGGTTGTTAGTTCAAAACATTATGGACTCCGTGGGGTTCGAACCGTGGACCTCTCCCATAGTTCAAAGTCTTGGCAAGATCCTCCCTGCCAATGCACCCATACATTGTTACTTACCATATAACAATTTGCATTTAATTTAAGTTCAAACAATTGTATATGTGGGTGGGGGTCGGGCTGGGGCTTAGCCCCAGCCTGTGGTCTTTTGTGTTATACCATGCGACCACATACCACACGGAGGGCGCACGCGGGAGTTGTATTCTAAATGGAGCCCCCGGTCGTACACAGTATATACCATATGACTCCAATGTAATAGTTGGCACGCATTTGTTTTATCAAACGATTAGCACGACTTCAATGGGTAGTCCATGCAACCGACACTTGGCGCTTAACTGTTGGCTTTAAAGGTTAGCCCTTTTTGTATATGCAGTCAGTTCTATGACCCACATGTGCCCGAGAGTTTGACAGTTAGGGGCTGGCGCACCCATAACCGTCCTACAGTTTGCACTGTTATGTGGTTGCGCCTGGTGTTGGGTTTAAGCACGCATTTTGGAGCGTGTTCTTGGTTGAGAGCACACAGAGGTGCGTTTTGGCGAACCAGAGACAGCAAGCTTGAAGGAAGAGAATGGCAGGAGGCCTATCTTCTTCATTTTTTGGCCGAATGAGGTGTCGTAAAAGCCCAGCTAGGGGTTTTTGGATATTCTGAATCCATAGGCACTATTTTCAAAGCCATTTGAAGACTTCTTTTGTAGGTTTTTAACCATTGAAGTTTCAGGAAGCTCTAGGGAGCTTGAAGCCCTCATTGTTTGAGGTCTTTCTCAGATGAGCCTATGTTTATTTTCTGTGATTGAATAATCATTTTTGGCTAATTAATATGATCTAAACATTTTGGGATAGGTTTCAGATCCATTTGAGGACTTTTACAGGTGTTTTTTCCAAAGAGAAGCTCAGAGAAGCTTAAGGCCACATGTAGAAGAGGTCATGCCCGGATGAGCCATGATCCGTTTTCAGAGTTCTATTAGTCATTTTTGGGGGTTTTATGTATTCTGATCCCAATGGTACAATCAGAATTTCCATTGGAGTCGAGCAGTATCTTGTAAAAGAATATTTGAAAAAATAATCCCAGAGAGCCAAGTCCATTGATGGAGGCTCAAGGAGATGTAGCCCAGAGAGGGGTGAACTCCTTTATCATGTTGTTCTTGTTGAGAGTGTTTGCTGGTTATTATTTGTTGCAAGTTATTTTTGTTTTTTTATTTATGAAAACAACATATTTAATCTTGCAAAGACCTCACACATAAACATTTAAGGGAAGAAGCATAAACTTGGCACATAATCTATCTTGCATATTTTAACACATGAAGCAAGGTCCTGTAAAGTTTATTTTTATGAAGTAGAGGGTGCTTGCATAGCATAACAAGTCAGCCTTCTATTTTTAGATCAGGCGGTATCAGAGCATAGTTTGTTTTGCTCATGTATTTTCCATTGATAGCTTGAGATTTAGTTGTTGGTATTTGTGCAAGTTTTGTGTTGAAGTTTGATATCTTGCAAGGATGGAGGAAGCTTCAAACATTGATAGTTCTCATACATCTTCATTATCTAAGTTCTTTGACAAAGAGATGTTGAAGGAGATTCTAACCATGAGAGATGTGATGAAAGAGATGTGTGAATATAGAAAGGATAGCATTGCCCTTGAAGAGCAGTTGATGGCCATGAAGAAGGAGAAAGACCAACTTCTTGAAAAGTTGCATGAGATGGAGAATCAACTCCATGAGGCGAAGGAAACCCTTACCAAGTACATGCATGAACATAAGGTATGTAATGTTAGTTTATCTTTAAATTCCTCTCAAGATGAATGTTTTGGTGTTTTTGAAAATCACACAAGAGGAATAGGGTCCAAGTTATTGTTAAAAATGGGCTA
>ML793210.1:149510-182145 GCA_009831015.1 Picea engelmannii | reverse complement strand
CAGCAAAGAGGGTCTTCAGGTATCTTCTTGGCACCACCATCTATGGATTGTGCTACCAAGGCAGGCTGGAATTGGACAGAGTGGTGGACATACATGGCTTTGTTGATGCAGACTAGGCTGGAGATTTGGATTGCAGAAGATCTACAAGTGGGTATGTATTTAACCTATTTGGAGGAGAAATCAGTTGGATGAGCAAAAGACAGGTTGTAGTGGCACTCTCAACTACAGAAGCTGAATACATGGCAACCACTCATGCAAGCAAGGAAGCAATATGGTTACAAAGATTGTGTTCAAGTATTGGGTTGGTACAACAAGCAGTGAGATTAGACTGTGACAGTCAGAGTGCAATATTCTTGGCAAAGAACCCAGCTTATCATTCGAAGACAAAGCATATTGATGTTCAGTATCACTTTGTGAGAGACATGGTTGAGGAAAAGAAGGTGTTGCTGGAAAAGGTTGACACTTTGAAGAATGCTGCAGATTCATTGACAAAGTCTGTGAGCACAGAAAAGTTCTCTTGGTGTAGAGTAAAAATGGGCATTGTTGCCCTGGATTGTTGAATATATAATCCCCTGGACCCCTGGATGCAAAGAAAACAACAAGTGGGAGAATGTTGGGTATGTGTTATATTCTTTGCATGTGTGTGTGTGTGGGTGCGTCAGATACAACGACTGCGTCTGACGATCCCTAGGGGGGTCCCAGGGGGGGGCAGGTATGCCCCCCCCCTGGTTACGCACAGCGTTCGGCACCGGGCGGTAGCCCGGGGCTGACGGGGTTCGGGGCAGCGCCCCGAGTATGCGCAGCGTTAGGGGCAACGCCCCGAAATTTTTTTTTTGGAGCGGTTTTTGCTATTTTTAGCTGATTTGTAAATTAATCTCGGATTAAGGGATTAGGGTTTTGGTATCTACGGAATACATAAAAACATTGTATATATTGTATGGAGAATGGTGAAATTCGAGATAATGAAAAAGAAAGGTTTTCTCGATTGAGGGTTTCCGGTAAAGATCTCTGTGTATTCTGTGTATGAGCCATTGATTAATTTTTGTATTGCTTAAGAATATATATGCATTGCTTTACTTCGCAGGTTTAAAACTTACATGTTTTGGGCATTAAAATAGTGATCATGGATTGAATTGGATTATGAATCATGATGCTTTGAATTGATTATATTGTCCTTCTATGATGTGACCCTTTTGATGATGGAACATAGAACTTTTGATTATGATTTCACACCTCTTGATGGGACATTACAACACGTGGGGGATGATACACCACTTGGAGATGAAACGTTGCACCTCTTGAAGGCAACGTTTCACATTTTGATCCCCTACACATCATTTTGGAGTGAGTCATTAACCATATGAGGCCACACGTGCCACACGTGTGATCTTGGGCACACATTTATGATGGATGATTTGATATTTGATCTACTTTACTCCATATTTGAGGCATCATTGTGGCTCTTAGTGACCTTTCCACTCTTATATCATGTATATTTTATGTCTATTAGCCTTATCTCTAGGGTTTATGAGAGATAAATGCATTATTTTATGTTTTAGGGCTTCTAATGGATGGCAAGGCTGTTTGATCCCTTATATAAATAAGAGAAACACTTCTCACTTGTAAATCAATGCTACTTGTAGAGATTCATCACTATTTGTATACTACTACTTTATCTCTTATACAAATCATTATGGATGGCTATTTAGAATGACTTTTTGGAGAAGATGTCTTGTGGATGCTTTTGTTGCATCACAGATGTTCATTGATAGGGTTTTGATAGATGAAAGATTTCTTGAGTAAGTGGTATCTGTTTATCTTGTGGTTTTGTTTATGAATGTAAAAATCGTAATGTTTATTCTCTAGCGATGGTTGTTCATTCTCTTGGATCTTTCTTGAACAAACCATTCTTGTTAAAACTCTTGGAATGTTAATAGTGAAGAATCTTCTCTTAATTTTTCTTTGAAGACCTAGTGATATACTAGGAGGATCTTTTAGGGTTAGTAGTGAACAACCCTATATATCACCCTAGATCCACTCACATATCTACAAAGGAGTCCTTAATTGACCTCATATGCCCAAAATATAGTAGGCACTAGCCACTCTCCCAATAGTCAATCACAAAATTTCAAATTTCAACTCTTTGTATTGTTTTAAGGTTAGACTAGGGTTTATTTATAGCAATATATTCATTTTCAGCCATAAAAGACTAGGATGTTTTGATATTTTTGTATATTGTTAACTTAATAATCATCTTTAAACCCTAAATTGCATTGTTGACTTGTTGTTTCAATGTTTTAGGGCTGGACATCCAAGGTTTTAGGGTGTCAT
Source organism: Picea engelmannii (assembly GCA_009831015.1). Taxonomy (NCBI): domain Eukaryota; kingdom Viridiplantae; phylum Streptophyta; class Pinopsida; order Pinales; family Pinaceae; genus Picea; species Picea engelmannii. Next base: position 179,814 of record ML793210.1, on the reverse strand, counting down.
ATAAATTTATAATTTCAGATTTTGTTGATTAATAAAACCCTAATTTAATTCATTATTTGTCCATCTTTCTTCATTAGTTTATTACTTGTTCAAGGGATAATTTTATTGTCATTTCCGCAACTTGTATTTTTGTTGTAATTTAATAAGTTTTACAATATACAACAACTTTTTCTTCTTTTGTAGTGTTTGGGGATCCACTTAAGCCTAAAATCGACTTGGTAAACCTTATAAATTGACCTACATCCTCATTCATTCAAATATGGAAATTGTATTAACTTACCACCTTATCTTTACCTTTTTTATCTTATTCTATTGGTGGTAGATTGAGTAGCTACACAGGATGCCTTATACTTGATTGTGTATCGCCTAGGGATTCCTTGAAACTACTAGGGAATTCTACCTTGTGTTGGATTTGTTCATTCACTAAAAAGAGGGAAGATATTTCCTAGGTGACAGTGGTGACATCTTTTGATGTTCCACTAGTATTGGCACTTTGTTAAGGATTTGCACTAGGGTACTAGATTGTGTGGTAACAATAATAATACTAAAATATAATTAAAAGAAAATAAAGAGATATGATCAAAGTGAACGATTACCTAGTTTTGTATCTAGCAAGTATATGAAAAGTGGAATACTCTATGTAAAACATATGATTGAATACTATAATACAATTGCATGAGAGTGTGAGAAGGGGAGAGAACAAGACAAAGAGGATGGGTAGAGATAGAGAGGGAGGAGGGGGGGAGAGAGAAAGACAAAGAGGAGGGGTAGAGACAGAGTGTGAGAGGGAGGAGAAGGAGACAAAGAGAGGGGGTATAGAGAGGGATAGTGAGAGGAAAGGAAGAAGAGAATGAGACATAGAAGGGTGGGTAAAGAGAGAATGAGAGGAAGGGGGGGATACAAAGGGAGACAAAGAGAGGGAATAGAGAGAGAAAGAGGGGCAGAGAGAGTGACAGTGAGACTAACAATGAGGAGAGAGAGAAAGGGTGGAAGAGAGGTGGATGAGAGAGGGGAGTGTTATGGGATTAATCGGTAGGTGAAGACACTAACTGATCTCCCTAGATCCACCTAGATCTAGAAAAAAACACACCAAAACATGATGCTTTCCTTAAGTTTTAGATATTGAATTTACTAACTAAAGAGGGATAGGTGACATACCATTTAAACGCCGCTTCCTCTCGCCATCACCATCCTAGCTCTGTTCCAATGCTCATACAATGATGAACCTGCAAAAGAACGCAACCAACCAAAGTGATAGTAATAGCATAAACTCAATATAAACCTATGTATGTGATCAAGGAATCATACAATAAAACACAACAAACTTTGTTGGAAAGAATCATATTACTGTATCATATCAAATGTGAAAGAGAGATTACAACCATGGCCTTGATGTCGTAAGGTCCCTTCCAACTATCCTTCGGTCCCCACACACTTCCACTCCAAGAATTCTGAGAGCATAGATCTGATAATATTCACAATCTATCTTGACAAAATGGCTCATCTATCCAAGCCAACAATCTCCAAAGCTCAATCCAATCCAAGCTCCAAAATCAAAAGATAACCTTCTTCATGAGAGCTCCTCTCCTTTTATAAGTTGAAGAGGATAAGTTGAGGAGGTTAGGATGATCCCACTAAATCTTGAAATCGAGTAAGATCCAAACCATTCGGATGCCACCTCACCATGGAAGTTTCTCCTTCTAGAAGCATTGAGAAGATGCTCGTTTTTCTCACGTATGAGCATTTTAGCACCTTGCCTATATAGCAACCTGTGAACACTTCGCGACCTAGCTATGGTGCAGCCTGCAAAAACTAGGCATTTTTGCACCCTATCTATAGTGCAGCATGAGAAAATCCTCTTTAATAGGGTTTTTACAAAGGGAAATGCAACTTCTTTTCTCAGGAAAAGTTATTCTCCCTCCTTTCTTTAGGAACTCAGGCTACTGACCCCTCTGAAAAAAACAGATAGGTTTACATCATTAACGGTCATAGGGATGAAGAAAATAATGTGTAACAGAGAGCCCCCTAAAGTATGAAGTTAGAACAGAGTGATAACTGAAATACTTTCTCGAGTGTGTGTAGGGAACAAGGAACAATCGGTCGGAAACCTGCCAACAAACAAGGAAATACAGTACAATAATATATCATCACTGAGGTAGGCATTCCCATACTCAAAATACAAATGACTCAAAGCATAAATTCCAACATGCAAAGATCCGTGTCAAGACAGGTCATGACCACCAAACATACACTGTGGATCCATGCCATTATGACTCAAATCTGAACATAGCCACCAAAAATACACTGTGGATCTATGTGTTAAAGGCTCAAATTTGAACATAGCCACAAGACATACAATGTGGATCTATGCAGCAGTACAAACTGAATATACTCCAACGCAACCTAAATCTGTCATAAAAGATCCAGGGTCTTCATCTCCACCACGCTATAGTACAAGAATACATGTGTTGAAGTCAAACATGGAAGAAACCACTTGATTACCGGTCATTAGTGAATACTGTTAACAAGTGCGAGGGAAATCACCATTAATGTCAATGAATCCCAAGGTACACTAGTACAATCCAACGAATGTGAATTAATGAGCTGAAGTCGAACACTCGGAGGAATCTCCCGATCAGGGGTCAATAATGAAAACCCATTGTCGAATGTGAGGAAACCTACCATTGAGGCATGCAAGTTCCAAGGTACCAATTAGTTTCTAAGTATAATTCCTATATAATGAGTTGAAGTCGACAGGAAAAGACTCGTCACAGGAGGACCTTAATGTATCCCACATCAATGACACGAAACGAGTAACAATATTTGAGGTAGATCAGAGTAACAAATGATTTAGGACTGACTCAGGGATAGCCGACACAATAGAAGGCTTAAGGACTACAGAAATGGCCGACGCAATAGAAGTCTTTTCGGGTTGAAATTCTCTTTGAACATATTGACGACACGACAACTGTCTTGAAATCACTGACTAAAAAACAGGGATCACAGACCGATTTGTAATCTTATAAAGGAGTATGATAAAGAGACAAGTGGATTTTCCAACCTAGACAAAAGGCGAGTGAAAGGGTGTCATGTTCAAAAGCGACTCTTCCATGGAATATAGGTTTAGACATATTTCTTTCCCAATTTTTCCCCCCACCATTTCTAGCAAGTACCTCTTTATTTTTACGCAAGCTTGAGGAGGATAACATATGCTTGTAATGTAAATCGGTATATGCGAACATTAACAGATCTCCCTAGATCCACCTAGATCTAGAACAAAACAGGATAGGACACAGCGCTTCCCCTAAGCTACAATCATTGAATTTGTCATTGAAGAAGGAATAAGTGACATACCTTTAGATATCACTTCCTTATTTCTTTGTTGTCCCTGCTTCTCTTTTGTAGAAGAAAACAACAGTCACTTTTCTCAAGCAAAGGGTCCTTATGAGAGCCTGAACACATAACTATAGAGACATCACCAGAGTGACCAAAATAATGTGTAACAGAATGCCCCCCAAAGTATGAGGCTGGAACTCGTGACAACCGAAATACTTTGTAAAATGCGTGTGTGTGTCAGAAACAAGGATTGCACCTAATCGAAAACTTGCAAACAATCTAGCATCTGAAGAATATAATACTAGCGCTGAGGTAGGCATTCCCATGCTCAGACCACAAATGAATGAAGTCACAAATGTAGGCCATGGCCACCAATCATACACCATGGATCGATGTCACCAAAATGCTACATAGCCACCAGGAATACACTGTGGATCTATGTTAGAAGACTCAGATTAGGACATAGCCACGTGACATACAAAGTGGATCTATGTGTCGATACAAATCATAAATACTCCATCACAACCCGAACCAAAAAGATGAGACCCAGGGTCTTCAATCCCGTCATCTGAAAGTATGAATCTAGCCATATGATTACATGTGTCAAAGTCGAACATGGTAGAAACCACTTTATTACCGGTCATTGATGAAAACCATAAACAAGTGTGAGGGAAATCACCATTGATGTCAATGACTCCCAAGGTACCTAAGTACAATTCGAACAAATGTGAATAAATGAGTCGAAGTCAAACACTCAGCGGAATATCTCGATCAGGGATCAATGATGTGAATCCACCGTCGAAAGCGAAGAGACCTGCCATTAAGGCATGCAGGTTCTAAGGTACTTAAATGATTTCTAAGTCTTATTCTTGAATAATGAGTTGGAGTTGACAGAAAAAGACTCATCACAGGAGGTTCTTGATGTATCCCCCATCAATGACATGAAATAAGTAATAGATTTTTAGGGTAAGTCAAAGTATGAATATAATTTTAAATGGACACAGGGAAGGCTGACACGGCAAGAATTCACAACTGCAGATGGCCGACTCAATGGAGGGCTTGTTTGGACTTCCCTTGAACATATGAATGACACAACAATGGTCTTGGCAGCATTGACTCAAAGACAAACCAAGATATGACCTTGTAGGAAGTCAGACGAGAGACAAATGGATTTCCCAACCCGAATTCAAATGACAAACAGGGGGTGTCATGTTCAAGAGCGATGCTTACTTCCACTAATAGAAATGCGGAGGCATATCCATTTCCCAAAATTTCCCCCACCATTTCTGGTGAGTACCTCTTTATTTTTACACAAGCTTGAGGAGGATAACATATGCTTGTCGATGTAAGCTCATCCTTCGGAAGAGTCCCTCGGAGTACATTTAACGAACCCTGGGAAGGAGTGGTTCAGTCCCATATGGGCCTTTCGATGTTTGTTTTACGATTCCAAAGAAAGAAAACACGAGGGTTTTCATTTTTATAGAGTCTAAAAAACACTTAAAGAAAACTCTCTCAGTTCCTTTTTCATAAAGTAGTCTGATGAGACCGAAAAAGAGATAAACTATCACTCAACAGATGTTTTCTTCAAATACTTTAACGAGCATGAAAAGAACAAGGTCGCTCTGCAATCTTTTCATGTTTAGAGAGTCTAAAAAGAGCTTAAAGGGAACTCTAGGGGTTTCCTTTTTCATATAACCTTTACGAGTCTGAAAAAGTGATAAAAGTTTACTCAGTTACATTCTCATTGATTTACGAGCATGAGAAAGAACAAAGACTAAGCTCGGTAATTTATTCTCATGTATTTACGAGCATGAGAAAGAACAAAGACTAAGCTCAGGATTGTTTTCATTTTTACGCAAGCTTTAAAACAAACAAAACTATGCCTGGGATAGATTTTAGTTTTTACACAAGCTTAAAAACTAAAAAAAAAAAAAAAACTATGCTTGCACCTGGTTTCATTTTTACACAAGCTTGGACAAGAGGAAACTATGGTTGAGGTAGGTGGTTTCATTTTTACACAAGCTTGAACCAAAAAAAACTATGCTTGCGACTTCCCAATGCATAATCCAAGGATGGTTGGTACTTAGCCCCCAGCTTAATAAACTAGTGGCACTAAATTCATCATGAAGTCCAGAGGCTGAAAGAATTGCCCCCCAAGCTTCATTTCATCCAACTGCGAAGGATAATGAAATGAAGCTTCAAATACTATATGTAGGACTTGACCCAAATGGAGAGGGGGAAGTTGTTTCATTTTTTAACGAGCTTGACACATGAGAAGAACTATGCTCGTGACTCTAGGTATACACCCAAGACCATTGTTTCATTTTTAATGAGCTTGACACAGAAACGAGAACTATGCTCGTAAGCTCTGTTTCATTTTTTAACGAGGTTGCTATAGAGACGCAAAAACTATCCTCGTAACAGGTTTCATTTTTTAATGAGCTTGAAATCAGAAAACAATGCTCAAGGCTGGTTTAATTTTTAAATGAGCTTGAAATCAGAAAATCATGCTCAAAAACCTTTGTTTCATTTTTTAATGAGGTTGCCTAAGAGACGCAAAAAATATCCTTGACTCTCTTCTTGATCATGGATTCCAAAAGGACAATGCTCCGGAAGGACAACATGTCAAGGGACAAAACTCGGTCATGGATTCGAAGAGGTCTTCACTGGAAGGAAGAAACACACTCTGGAAGGACACCATGTCGAGGGTTGCGACAGGGGTAAAGAGATCAGGCTCTAACAACCCTATCGAAGAGATGACCGTGTCAACTACTGGATCTAAGTCATCAGAAGTTGAATCCATGGGCAACAACACCACATAATTGACCTGTGGCGGGGGCAATACCGTCTGCATATAAGAACCATTTAGGGAGGCAATCCAGTCAGGGTCAATGAATGAAAGTTGATCAACAGTCACAACTCGTCCATCGTGAGGGAAATATATCACATGAAAAAGAGTACACACAATAGCTTTCATGGCATAGACATAATCTCACCCAAGGAGTAAAGCGAAATCCAAGGGGTCTTGGACTACCATGACGTCAATAAAGATAGTTTTCCCTCCCAAAGTTACAGGAAACTAAGGAAGGGTCCCTAAAGGTTGACTAGTTCTTCTGTTAAAAGACAACAGATTCTGCGTAACCGACACAAGCTGAGGAAAACCCAAATCTTGCCAAGAAAAAGAGGACAAAATACTAATGGATGCACCTTCATCTATCAGTGTATGAGGAACGTCTCGACCACAAACATGTACTTTAATCTGGAAAGGAATGTGAGAGGTAAGACGAGGTCCAGTTATCACACCCCAATCAAAACAGATGGCCTCATTACTTGGAGGGGGTTCCACGGGAGAAGGAGGAATACCCACTGGCATGGTAGATTCTGTATCAACAAGAAAAACATGGGCAGTATCAGGTTTACTCTCTAGCGGGAGAGTAGGATCGACCGATGGAGAGATCAGATCAGCCACTTGGGTTTCATTTTCCAAGGGGAGAATGGGGTCAACAGGTGAAAACTGATCTACCACTTGGGCGACACTCTCTAACGGGAGAGTGGGATCAACCGAGGATGGGATCGGATCAACCACTTTGTTAACACTCTCTAAAGGGAGAGTGGGATCAATCAAAGATGGGATTGGATTGACCACTTTGTCCACTGGTTCAATTAAGGACGTGACCAGATTGACAATATCATCAATCAGATTGACCAGTGACGGGTCCGGAGTGATCATTCCATCAACTGTAGGGGGGTTGAGAGAAAACTTATGATAAGTAGCTGGAAGTTGAGGTTGTGAAATAGTCATGTCTTCTAGTAATTTTGAGGCTTTGTCTATACGAGGGAAAAGGTGAGTTAGATGAATCCCTTTGCATATCATACATGGGAACTTGACTCTACTTTTCCTTTTCACAATGGTATCGTGACTAGTTGACGGGAGGTCATCAACATGTTGTTCAGAGGTTGACTACATGGGTTGGAGAGGAGATGTAGACCATGCTTCTATAACCTTGGATAGACCAGGGAAATCCTTAAGAATATGGTTACCCTTACAAATCCTACAAGGGTACTTGGGCTTACGAGTTGTTTGGGTGATCTTGACATCATCAACACTCTCAGCACGATTGACAGTAACTGCTTGTTTTCCAACATGTTTGACAGTGGTTGGAGGTTTTGACCCTTGTTTATCTTTCTTCTTCTTAATCTTTCTTTTCTTCTTCTTCTTATTCACCAGGTTACTAGTTTCTGAACTTTCACTCGAAGAAGAATATGAAACGGAAGGTGACCTTGCAAGCGAAGAAAGCGAAGAAGACCTTACTGGTGAAGAAGGTGAAGGATCAACATGAGGTTGATTCTCTTGGGGGGAAGTGTTTGTGACTGAATAACTAACTGCATTCGGGATTACCTAAGTGGAAAACAACCATACCGGTAATCCAATTGTGAGACCTGGAAGGCTCAAAGTAGCAATATGAGGAGGACCAATGTTTCTGTAAGAGGCAAAAACAAAAGGTTTCCCTGGAAAAGGAGTTCCTTCAATGGTCATTCTGGGAACTAACGCCATAAAAATAAAGATCCAATCTAGAGTCCACTAGGGAAAACAAACAACACATGTTAAAAATCTAGTAAGCAAACAAGCAAACAAAACCTTCTCACAATGAGCACACTAGTTGGTGGTGAAATCCAACTTCACGGGAACAAAGTAAGAAAGGTCTAAGAGAGAGCAAGTGGAAAAGTCACATTGACGAACTGCTTAACAGACTTACGCCTTGGTGCAATCTCCCGCACATAATCGTGGGTATACCCTCCAAGGAGCCCGAGTGAGTTTGGCCAACATCAATTCCAGGTACCGTGAAGACTTGCCCCTCCACAGTCACCTCGTGTAAATAACCTAGAGAGATAGGCCACTAAGGTTACCAATCACTACAGTGATTCCTGTAGAAACAATCGACAGTCTGATCCACGCGCAAGGGAAGGGTATCTAGCCTGAAATCAACTTGAAAGGCTTCCACTCATCGTATACCTTCAAATGACCCTCATAATACGCGCAATCTCTACACCAAGACCAACAAAGAAGGGTGAGTAACTTTGCCAGTCTCAATGCGACTTTGTGATTGACCCTTGTGTGAGAAGGGCTTCCCAGGACAAAATGTAGCAAGTGGATTTAACTCTCCCTATCACAAGATACTATGTTTGTTTGCAACTTTGGAAAGTTATATTTCACACCTATTCCAAATCCCTACGACTAATCTAATGTAGGTTTGCTACCAGAAAATATAAAAATGTCTAATCAATTTTTATAAGCCCTTTATTTTATGGTTGTTGTTACTCAAGAGGAAAATAACGTGGACAATATGGTGTTTTGACCAACTCGAGAGTTATGCAAAGAGATGAAGATGCAATCTTTTCATTTCGATGAGAGCTATGCTACGAGAAGGAGAAAACATTTATCATTCCCAGGTGCACAATGTTTCAACAATTTCACTAAAAACAATAATGAATTTTCTTAAAACAAATAAACCCAAACTAAAAGTTTTCTTTTAAAGAGAACTATTCAAAAGAAATCTGATCTTTCCCTAAACAATTCTAAAGAAAACACACGCTTTGTAATTGAAAGACACTCAAAGCAAGAGACTAATCCTTCAAAACCAAACAAAGCAAAGATGGCTAAAAGAAACTCAAAGAATGTCAAGTAGACTGTAAACATATCAATATAGGCTCCAAAAGTTCAATCCAGCTGATCAAAGAAAAATTGGGCATCAAAAGATAACAAGACCCAATCCAAAAAAAAATTACAACGAGCTCGCAGCCTAGTAGTGGGTTGCAGCGTGAAAATCAAGTATTTTCGCAGGCTAGACACAGGTAGGGTGCGAACAGGTCGCACTGATTTAAACATAGGGGTGAAAAAATCAAGGGTTTTCACAGGCTCCAGACAGGTACAATGCGAGACTGTTTGTAATCAAAGAGATTTTGGCAAAAGGACAAAAAATCTAAGTGAACTTTCAGATCTAGAGAGTCTGGATGGATCTCCCACAGACTCAGAGACCAGAAATCAAGCAATCAAAGCAAGGGAAACTAGACTAACTAGGAAACAATATGTTCCCCAATATGGTCGCCAATTTTGTTATGGGATAAATCGATAGGTGCAAACACTAACTGATCTCCCTAGATCCACCTAGATCTAGAACAAAAAACACCAAAACATGATGCTTTCCTTAAGTTTTAGATATTGAATTTACTAACTAAAGAGGGATAGGTGACATACCGTTTAAACGTCCCTTCCTCCCTTCATCGCCATCCTAGCTCCGTTCTAACACTCATACAATGATGAACCTGCAAAAGAACGCAACCAACCAAAGTGATAGTAATAGCATAAACTCAATATAAACCTATGTATGTGATCAAGGAATCATACAATAAAACACAACAAGCTTTATAGGAAAAAATCATATTACTATATCATATCAAATGTGAAAGAGAGATTACAACCATGGCCTTGATGTCGTAAGGTCTCTTCCAACTGTCCCTCGTTTCCCACACACTTCCACTCCAAGAATTCTGAGAGCATAGATCTGATAATATTCACAATCTATCTTGACAAAATGGCTCATCTAGCCAAGCCAACAATCTCTAAATCTCAATCCAATCTAAGCTCCAAAATCAAAAGCTAACCTTCTCCATGAGAGATCCTCTCCTTTTATAAGTTGAATAGGATAAGGTGAGGAGGTTAGGATGATCCCACTAAATCATGAAAGCGAGTAAGATCCAAACCATTCATATGCCACCTCACCATGGAAGTTTCTCCTTCTAGAAGCATCGAGAAGATGCTCATTTTTCCCACGTATGAGCATTTTCGCACCTTGCCTGTATAGAAACCTGCAAACACTTCGCGACCTAGCTATGGTGCAACCTACGAAAACTAATCATTTTCACACCCTAGATATAGTGCATCATGCGAAAATCCTCTTTAATAGGGTTTTTACAAAGGGAAATGAAACTTCTTTTCTCAAGAAAAGTTCTTCTCCCTTCTTTCTTCAGGAACTCGGGCTACTGACCCCTCTAAAGGCAACATATAGGTTTACATCATTAACGGTCATAGGGATGACAAAAATAATGTGTAACAGGGAGTTAGGGACAAAGGGGCAGAGGGAGAGAAAGAGAGAGTGGAAGAGGGGGGAGGGGGTGGTAGAGAGGGAGTGGGTGTGATATTTTGAGGCATGTCAAGGTAAGGTCTAGGTATAGGTATTTCCATGCCTTGTGATGTCTAAGTCTTTCCATGTCTAGTTCTCACCATGTATAGGAGTGTGAGGGAGAGAGAGGGAGACAGACAAGGGGTTAGAGAGGGAGAGTGAGAGGGAGATAGAGATGGGGGGTAGATGTAGGAGAGGGAGGAAAGAGATAGAGAAGGAAATTATGTATAGGAATGCATGCATGTTCTTAGAGTGTGTGCATGTTACTAAAGTGTGTGTGCGCTATTAAGAACGTGCACACATTATTTTGAATTCGTTTTTTTTGGGCAGGATTAACAAGGTGTACGTTAACTTGGTTGGCTCAGATTTAGGTTTGGAATGACAAACCTAGTGGATCAGTCTGCAAATTGATAAAAACTTCCAGTTTTGTGAATACCCCTCTATATCTATGTCTTTGACGGTATTTTTCTATAGGCTAAAAAATTCAGTTGTTGACGAAACTATAGACATAGATAGAGTAGGTTATGCAGATTTCAAATATATATATATATATATATATATATATATATATATATATACACACACACATTTTAAATTAATATTGTTTACTATTTTTAATCTATGTATGTCTTCACATATATCAAAATCCTAGAATGCATACCTCTCTTATTTCATCTATAACTTTTTCTCGGCTTAACCATTTCTCAAATGAGTTATATACGACACTAGAGGATACCTATACCTACGATCTAAAAAAACAAATTTGATCATCTTCATACCCTCTTAGCCTGCACAAACAAAAGACAAATTTGATCATGTTAAGACCCTCTTAGCCTGCACAAACAAAAGACGTTGTAATTTCCGGTATATGTTGACTTTGATAATTTGAAAAAAATATAAAATTAATATAAAAAATTTCCAAAAAATACATGGCACAATAAAAACAAGTTCTCTACAAGTATACAAGTTTTTGGAACAAAATTCCATCGTTAAGATACTCAACACATGCACGAACAAAAACACATACCTTATATTTTGTTGGAAAGATAAGATACCACTATTAGAAAAAAATAAAATTTGACCTATTTATTCACAATGTCTATGAATAAAAGTTGTATATTCAAAAATCTAATTCAATTTCCTACGTTTCATCTTCTTACACCATATTCAAATTCATTTTAAAAGTACCTTGAATAATCCCTCCAAGTTAACATATTGTTATTTTTCCAGGTTTGCATTGCCACTAACTCGTCATGAGAGACCATCATTAGCTTGCACTTGTTGATATTTGGGTACCTTGGAAAGTGGTCCCCATGTGCTTATGAGTCTCTAAGAACAAAGGGGGAAGACTATTAGCCTTTTACTTTACTTTATGATTCTAATTTCACTTTGACTTAGGAGTTTTAAGTCAAAAGTGAAATATGTCACTTAAGTCATAAAGTGACAATTAATTCACGATGTGGATGAATTAATAGACATAAAAACAACTAAGGAAAGTGGGTTTCCTTAGTGAGATTTTAGGATGAGATCTCACACATTGATTAGACTTGGCTAGATCTAATCTAGGCCATTGATCTTTTAGGGTTGGCTCAAAGAGGCTAAAGAGAGGGTAAAGGTATTTTTGGAGACTCATTCTTCACTTGAGAGTTTTTGGAGAAGAGAAGAGGGGCACAAATCTTGAGGAGAAGGAGGGCGCACTTCATGAGGGTTACTAATGAGCTAGGGCGCTTCAGTTCAGTGTAGAGGGCAACAAAGGAAGAGGGCGCACCACAATTTGGGCACTTATCTTTCTGGTTCTTGTGGCAAGACTCGTGAGAAGCTTGCTATGTATACATGTTCCATTGTATTTCATTACTTGTTGTATCTCTTTCTTTGATCATCATTATATAGAGATATATCCCAAACTGGTTTCCCCCGCGGGGGGGGGTTATCCAGGGTCATGTTGACCAAAAATACCTGTGTCAATTTTATGCATGTTTAGAAGTGTAGATCAACATTTTAAAGTTCAAGATCTAGAGGTAGTGTTATGTGTTTTAAGTTATATTGCATGTGCTAACATTGAGATAAGGAAACACTTGCAAGGGCACCTTAAAAGAGCACCTAACCTGCAAAACATTGAGCAGAAAGTGAGATGATTGTTGTTGTCCTAAAACAACAAAAGAAGATAGCCATGTAGTTGAAACTTAGAGCCATACTAAGGCCAATGACAGACCTTAGATGTCAACCTCATAGGACCACAGATATTTATACATGGTATCAGAGCCAAAGGTGGCTTAGACTTGTTGATTTTGGAGCACTTTTTGGGCAGTTTGGATAAGTTTTTATATAAGATTTGTTGGTTGTTTTGCACAGAAAGTTTACAGTCCAAAATAGTGGGTAAAATTCAGATCTGAAGGTACCTCTCCTTCATTGTCAGTTGCACAGCTTAAGGAAGATTTTGGACAACTAGTTTATAGTTTTTGTGGACAGTTGTGGGCAGATTTGTTGGGCTGATTTTTGACACTTGTGGACAACCTATTTTCACACCTGTGTGGATAGGAGTGAGTCTGTAGAGACAACCTCTTTACACACCTAATGATTAGGAGTGAGGTCGTGGATTCACTTGCTTCTTTTCACACCTATGTTGACAGGAGTGAGGCAACATTCCTTTGCATTGGGAGCATCAGAGTGAGCGCAGTTGGCAGACATGTTAGTATCTCAGATGCATGTGGAGGACAAGATATCTGGGGCTAGCAATTGGTCACCTTGGAAGGCGAGGATGGTATTTGTCTTAGAGGACCTCAACCTATGGGACATGGTCGAGGCAGTTGTTCCTCCCATTCCTGTCACTGCACCCGCCTTGGTGGTAGAGTTCAGGAGGAGGAACAAAAAGACAAAGAGGATCATTTGTGATGTTGTGAGAGATCACATTATTCCCCACTTGACTGGGAAGAATTGTGCATACAAGATGTGGGCATCTTTGTGCAAGTTGTATGAGAGCTCTAATGAGAACCGAAATATGGTTCTTCATGACCGACTCAGGGGCATTCACATGCTTGAGGATGAGACGGTTACTTCATTCCTTGGTAGATACACACAGATCAGAGATGAGATTGCAGTCATCGGAGAGGTTGTGAACCCTAACTCTTTAGTGAGGCAAGCTATGCATAGCTTCACCAAACAATGGGGTCCATTTTTATGGGTCATTGTTTCCAGGGAGGTTATGCCTACATGGGAGACAATGTGGGATGAATTCGCCCAGGAGGAGATTAGGCTTACAGCTGAGGCTTCTGGACAGCAACAACAGACAGTTTTTGGTGATGAGAACCTTTCTCTTTCGAAAAAGGGCAAGAAGAATACCGACCATGAATTTCGAAAGGGTCCCAAGTTTGGGGCCCCGCCACAGGGAGGAGAGAGAAACATAAGAAGTGGGCAGAGGAGAGACATGAGTACAGTGAGATGCTTTGCTTGTGGAGATATGGGTCACTATGCAGGATAGTGTCCCAAGAAGAAGAAGAAGCAGCAGGATGTGTTAGCAGTGACAACAGAGGAGATAGAGTTCAATGATCAGTTTGCCAGAGAGTGTGCATTCATTACTACTTTATCTACTATTACACCATCCAACACTATATGGGGAGATAGAGTTGAGGAGGACCAACTGACTCACAACAATGATTTATAGGGAGATGATACTCAGTGTCCCTGGACATCTTCAAAGTGGGTGACTGGTCCACCCAGTATAGCTACAGTTTCAGAGCAGCTGAGTAGACAAAGAGTTGGTGCTACAACTTCAATGCATCAGAGGTTGATGAGGAGGAGAAACAGGGCACCACGGAGACTTAAGCCTCACATAGCTTTTGAGACAAGAAGATCAGGTTTTGGATCCACTTCAGGTGGAGGTGACTTGGCGAGACGCCAAGTTCATGATTCTTGGTGAGAGACCAAGAGGGGGAGACTCTTGGTGAGATGCCAAGAGTAGTGACTCTTGGTGAGAGGACAAGAGTAGGAGGAAATCATTGGTGGGAGACCAAGGTGGAGATCTTGGTGTGATGATCGAGATCTAGGTGATCTTGGATAGATGGAGAGTCAATGCCATTTATAGATCATACAGATTGAGTAGATCTGTGACAGAGTCCACTTTCAGCGATCAGGGTACAACCATACTCACTAAGCATATGCCAGGAGGCAACCATGTCCTATGCAGGGATGATATTGGTGGTGACGAGCACTTTCCTCAGTATGAGGGAGTGTTGATATTTGGGTACCTTGGAAAGTGGTCCCCATGTGCTTATGATTCTCTAAGCACAAAGGGGGAAGACTATTACCCTTGTACTTTACTTTATGATTCTAATTTCACTTTGACTTAGGAGTTTTAAGTCAAAAGTGAAATATATCACTTAAGTCATAAAGTGACAATTAATTCACAATGTGAATGAATTAATAGACATAAAGCAACTAAGGAAAGTGGGTTTCCTTAGTGAGATTTTAGGATGAAATCTCACCCATTGATTAGACTTGGCTAGATCTAATCTAGACCATTGATCTTTTAGGGTTGGCTAAAAGAGGCTAAAGAGAGGGTAAAGGTATTTTTGGAGACTCATTCTTCACTTGAGAGTTTCTGGAGAAGAGAAGAGGGGCAAAAATATTGAGGAGAAGGAGGGCGCACTTCATGAGGGTTTGAACAAAACCCTTGAGAGATTGAGGGGGAGCTTGTGTTGGCTTGGAGCTTGCATGGAGAGTATTTCCATGGAGTCTTAGCATTCTCTTCTTGGTCAGGAGAATTTTCATGGAGGATGGGTGCATCTGAGAGAGGAGGGCACACTTGGATCCTTCAGTTGCTCACTGGGAGAGGAGGACTTGTCAGATTGAGATGAGGTTAGATGCATGAGAAGGCTAGAGGGAGGGAACATGCTTTCATGGTGAGAGATATCCAGCTTTAGTCTTTGTTTATTTATGGTGATAATTTTTGCTTGAAGGAGGACGCACATGTTGAGAGGACTGGCAACTACCTAGTAGCAGATCTTCTTGGAGGATTCGAGCTCTCACAGTTTTAGTGGAGAGACAGCACATGAGAGGAAATTCCTGTGGAGGGATTTATTCAGTGGGTTACTGATGAGCCAGGGCGCTTCAGTTCAGTGTAGAGGGAAACAAAGGAAGAGGGCGCACCATAGTTTGGGTGATTATCTTGCTGGTTCTTGTGGAAAGACTCGTGAGGAGCTTGCTATGTATACAGGTTCCATTGTATTTCATTACTTGTTGTATCTCTTGTTTTGATCATCATAATATAGATATATATCCCAAATTGGTTTTCCCTGAGGGGGTTTTATCCAGAGTCATGTTGACCAAAAATAACTGTGTCAATTTTATGCATGTTTAGAAGTGTAGATCAACATTTTAAAGTTCAAGATATAGAGGTAGTGTTATGTGTTTTAATTTATATTGCATGTACTAACATTGAGATAAGGAAACACTTGCAAGGGCACCTTAGAAGAGCACCTAACCTGCAAAACATTGAGCAGAAAGTGAGATGATTGTTTGTTGTCCTAAAACAACAAAAGAAGACAGCCATATAGTTGAAACTTAGAGCCATACTAAGGTCAATGACAAACCTTAGATTTCAGCCTCATAGGACCTCAAATATTTCTACATGGTATCAGAGCCAAAGGTGGCTTAGACTTGTTGATTTTGTAGCACTTTTTGGGTAGTTTGGAGAAGTTTTTATATCATATTTGTTGGTTGTTTTGGATAGCAAGTTTACAGTCCAAAACAGTGGGTAAAATTTAGATCTGAAGGTACCTCTCCTTCATTGTCAGTTGCACAGCTCAAGGCAGATTTTGGACAACTAGTTTACAGTGTTTGTGGACAGTTGTGGGCGGATTTGTTGGGATGATTTTTGACACTTGTGGACAACCTCTTTTCACACTTCCATGGACAGGAGTGAGGCTGTAGAGACGACCTCTTTACACACCTACTAATTAGGAGTGATTTTGTGGATTCACTTGCCTCTTTTCACACCTCTGTTGACAGGAGTGAGGCAATGTTCCTTTCCATTGGGAACATCAGAGTGAGTGCAGTTGGAAGACATGTTAGTATCTCAGATGTGTGTTGAGGATAGGCTAGCCAGGGCTAGCAATTGGTCACCTTGGAAGGTGAGGATGGTATTTGTCTTAGAGGACCTCGAGCTATGGGACATAGTCGAGGCAGTTGTTCCTCCCATTCCTATCACTACACTCGCCTTGGTGGTAGAGTTCAGGAGGAGGAACAAAAAGACAAAGAGGATCATTTGTGATGTTGTGAGAGATCACATTATTCCCCACTTGACTGGGAAGACTTGTGCATACGAGATGTGACCATATTTGTGCAAGTTGTACGAGAGCTCTAATGAGAACCGGAAGATGGTTCTTCATGACTGACTCAGGGGCATTCACATGCTCGAGGATGAGATGGTTACTTCATTCCTTGGTAGATACACACAGATCATAGATGAGCTTGCAGTCGTCGGAGAGGTTGTGAACCCTAACTCTTTGGTGAGGCAAGCTATGAACAACTTCATCAAATAGTGGGGTCCATTTGTACTGGGCATTGTTGCCAGGGAGGTTATACCTACATGGGAGAGGATGTGGCATGACTTTGCCCAGGAGGAGATTAGGCTTACAGTCGAGGCTTCTGGACAACAGTAACAACAACAGACGGTTTTTGGTGATGAGAACCTTGCTCTTTGGAAAAAGGGCAAGAAGAAGACCGACCATGGATGTCGAAAGGGTCCCAATTTTGGGGCCCCACCATAGGGAGGAAAGAGTAGCAACAGTAGTGGGTAGAGGAGAGACATGAGCACAGTGAGATGCTTTTCTTGTGGAGAGATGGGTCACTATACAGGATAGTGTCCCAAGAAGAAGAAGAAGAAGCGGGATGTGTTAGCAGCGACAACAGAGGAGATAGAGTTTAGTGATTAGTTTGCCAAAGAGTGTGCATTCATTACTACTTTATCTACTATTAAAACATCCAACACTATATGGGGAGAAATAGTTGAGGAGGATCGAATGACTCACAACAATGATTTAGAGGGAGATGATACTCAGTGTCCCTGGACATCTTCAAAGTGGGTGACTGGTCCACCTAGTATAGCTACAGTTTCAGAGCATCCAAGTAGATAAAGAGTTGGTGCTACAACTTTAGTGCATCAAAGGTTGATGAGGAGGAGCAACAGGGCACCACGAAGGCTTAAGCCTCACATAGCTTCTGAGACGAGCAGATCATGTTTTGGATCCACTTCAGGTGGAGGTGACTTGGCGAGACGCCAAGTTCATGATTCTTGGTGAGAGACCAAAAGGGGGAGACTCTTGGTGAGATGCCAAGAGTAGTGAATCTTGGTGAGAGGCCAAGAGTAGGAGGAAATCATTGGTGGGAGACCAAGGTGGAGATCTTGGTGTGATGATCGAGATCTAGGTGATCTTGGATAGATGGAGATTCAGTGCCATTTATAGATCATACAAATTGAGTAGATCTGTGACAGAGTCCACTTTCAACGATCAGGATACAACCATACTCACTAAGCATATGCCAGGAGGAAACCATGTCCTCTGCAGGGATGATATTGGTGGTGACGAGCACTTTCCTCGGTAAGAGGGAGTGTTGATATTTGGGTACCCTGGAAAGTGGTCCCCATGTGCTTATGAGTCTCTAAGCACAAAGGGGGAAGACTATTACCCTTGTACTTTACTTTATGATTCTAATTTCACTTTGACTTAGGAGTTTTAAGTCAAAAGTGAAATATATCACTTAAGTCATAAAGTGACAATTAATTCACAATGTGAATGAATTAATAGACATAAAGCAACTAAGGAAAGTGGGTTTCCTTAGTGAGATTTTAGGATGAGATCTCACCCATTGATTAGACTTGGCTAAATCTAATCTAGGCCATTGATCTTTTAGGGTTGGCTCAAAGAGGCTAAAGAGAGGGTAAAGGTATTTTTGGAGACTCATTCTTCACTTGAGATTTTTTGGAGAAGAGAAGAGGGGCACAAATCTTGAGGAGAAGGAGGGCGCACTTCATGAGGGTTTGAGCAAAACCCTTGAGAGCTTGAGGAGGAGATTGTGTTGGATTGGAGCTTGCATGGAGAGTATTTCCATGGAGTCTTAGCATTCTCTTCTTGGTCAGGAGCATTTTCATGGAGGAGGGGTGCATCTGAGAGAGGAGGGTGCACTTGGATCCTTCAGTTGCTCACTGGGAGAGGAGGACTTGTCAGATTGAGATGAGGTCTGATGCATGAGGAGGCTAGAGGGAGGGCACATGATTTCATGGTGAGAGATATCCAGCTTTAGTCTTTGTTTATTTATGGTGATAATTTCTGCTTGGAGGAGGGTGCACATGTTGAGAGGATTGGCAGCTAGCTAGTAGCAGATCTGCTTGGAGGATTCGAGCTCTCACAGTTTCAGTGGAGAGGCAACACAAGAGAGGACATTCCTATGGAGGGATTTCTTCATTGGGTTACTGATGATCTAGGGCACTTCAGTTCAATGCAGAGGGCAACAAAGGAAGAGGGCACACCATAGTTTAGGCACTTCTCTTTCTGGTTCTTGTGGCAAGACTCGTGAGGAGCTTGCTATGTATACAGGTTCCATTGTGTTTCATTACTTGTTGTATCTTTTTCTTTTATCATCATTATATAGAAATATATCCCAAATTGGTTTTACCCGGGGGGGGGGTTTATCCAGGGTCATGTTGACCAAAAATACCTATGTCAATTTTATGCATGTTTAGATGTGTAGATCATCATTTTAAAGTTCAAGATATAGAGGTAGTGTTATGCATTTTAAGTTATATTGCATGTGCTAACATTGAGATAAGAAAACACTTGCAAGGGCACCTTAAAAGAGCACCTAACCTGCAAAACATTGAGCAGAAAGTGAGATGACTTTTTGATGTCCTAAAACAACAAAAGAAGACAACCATACAGTTGAAACTTAGAGCCATACTAAGTTCAAGGACAAACCTTAGATGGAAACCTCATAGGACCTCAGATATTTCTACAACACTCACCCCCAGATATCACCCTAGATTCACTCACATATCTACAAAGGAGTCCTCTATTGACCCCATATGCCCAAAAATATAGTAGGCACTAGTCACTCTCTCAATAGCCAATCACAAAATTCCAAATTTCAACTCTTTGTATTGTTTTAAGGTTAGACTAGGGTTTATTTACAACAATATATTCATTTTCAGCCATAAAAGACTAGGATGTTTTGATATGTGTGCATATTATCGACTTAATAATCATCTTTAAAACCTAAATTGCATTGTTGACTTGTTGTTTCAATGTTTTAGGGTTGGAC
This sequence comes from Picea engelmannii, assembly GCA_009831015.1. Lineage (NCBI taxonomy): Eukaryota > Viridiplantae > Streptophyta > Pinopsida > Pinales > Pinaceae > Picea > Picea engelmannii. The sequence continues at coordinate 159,982 of ML793210.1, read as the reverse complement.
ATCCAAGGTTTTAGGTTTTCATATAAATTTATAATTTGATATTTTGTTGATTAATAAAACCCTAATTTAATTCATTATTTATCCCTCTTTCTTCATTAGCTTATTACTTGTTCAAGGGACAATTTTAGTGTTGTTGTGGTAACTTGTATTTATGATGTAATTTAGTATCTTTCTTTCAAGTTTTACAATATCCAATAGCTTTTGGTAGTGTTTGGGGATCCACTTGAACCTAAAATTATTTTTTTAATTTTTAGTTATCATTTAATTCTTGTGAATTTTTTTTCCATGAGAAAAATACTCTTTATATTCAAAAGGATATAAAATTTTACATAGACCGATCATACGGCAGGCTGCTCTCTTTGGAAGAAATGCAAAAACGCCTGAAAACTTTTCAAGACTGTCAAGACATGCAACTCAGAATCTTATCTAAAATCGCTTCCGGTCAAGACTAACATCTTAGAATCATGACTATAATCGCTTCCGATCAATGAATTTCAAAACCAAGGTGAAAATGACAAGTCAAATCTTAATCTTGTTTTTAGGTCCTTCATTGCCATCCTCCCAAAAAGCAAAGCAGATATGGCCCGAAGGAAGATGCAAAGCATTTTTTGATAAGGTGTCTGCCTCGCTGTTTTCTTCTCGGAAAATGTGTTGGAAAGAGAGATTTCTAAATGACAAAGCTGCTTCTTTGGTTCTCTCTTTCCAGCATCCAAGAACTGCTACCTAGAAATCAGCAAGACCATTTAACCAGTCAATGATAAGTTTAGAGTCTCCAAGAAGTATCATGTCTTCAGTGTATCTACTTTCCAAGACTAGTGAAGCCCAAGCACCTAAAAGCTCTGCCTTTGTATTTGATCCATGTCTGCAGTTCAAGGTCGAACGAATACAGGAGTGAGAGTTTAAGACAATTTTCCCCCCAGCTCCGCAAAGTGCACCTCCTTGTTGTGAGGCTCCGTCAAACTAGGCCACTGTTCTATCAGTAGGGATAATAAAGGTATGTCGATTGGTGGGCGAAGCCTTTACAACCAGTCTGTAGCTTGAAGCTTCCACAAGAAATTGGTTTGAGATACTAATAAAAGAAGGAGTCCTCTCTTGAAAAATTTCTTCGTTTCTAGCTTTCCAAACACGCCAGCAGAGACAGATAAGGATCAATTTATGAGTGTTGTTTTCCTTGAACCAAAAGCGCATACAGTCTTGAATGTTGGAGCCTGACCAAGGAAAGATGATCTTCAGCGCGGATTGGAGGACTGACCAGATCACTCGAACGAAGGGACAGTGAAAGAACACGTGGAGCGTGGATTCATTGGCCGTCTTGCAGAGTATACAACGGCTCGGGCCCTCCCAGCCACGAGCTTGTAGCTTATCCCACATTAGTAATTTGTTTTCGGTCAGGATCCACGCTAATAGTTTAAGTTTCAAGGGGTAGTCGTCTTTCCAAATTCTTTGTCTCCAGCTGTCTTTAATAGGTTTCCAGCAACCTGATGTCAAAACAAGATATACATTTTTTACATTGAGTTGGCCCGAGCCATCTCCTCCCGTCCAGCTAATAGAATCCGGTTTATTTTGTAATCTCAGGCCCGAATCTTTGATAGTCATGATGAAGCCATCTCATTCGGATAGAAGCTCGGGCTCAAGTTGAAGATCTGATCCACTGAGCCAAGAGTCACCAAACGGACCTTCTGAAGTCTGATAGCAACATTGATTCAAATAGATGATATTTTTAGCATGTAGGTGCGCTAGAAGAGGGGGTGAGAGTAAGACTTTTCTCCCCAATCCCAGGAAGCTGTCTCTGTCGACTTCAATTAGGAAGCCATTACCCGAATTCCACGAGATCCATTGTAAAAGAACCGGAAGGGAGGATAGGAGATGTTTCCATATTCGAGAACCTTTTGTAGGACTGCCTGAGGCAAATCTGATCCATAGATGAACCAGGAGTTGACGGAGATACTTTGTTGAGATAACTCTATTCCATAGGCCCAGTTTTGTTAGAATTCTCCACAAAGTATCTGCCATGAGCGCTTTATAAAAAAGGGGTAGATTTTTGAGGCCCCGACCTCCCAACGGCTTTGGTTTTGATAATACCTCCCATTTGTTGAGATGAAAGCCATTGTTCTTTTTGCTGCCCGACCAAAGGAAGGAGAAGATGAGTTGATGAAGAGAAATCAAAATAGCTGCCAGGATATGTGCTGATGCCATCCAATAAACTGGGATACTTTCCAGTACAACCTTTATCAGGACAAATCTTCCTCCCATGGAGAGAAATCTGTTATGCCAGTTTAGAATTTTGCCTTCAAATTTGTTAATTATCCAGGCCCAGTCATGTTTCATATAGCAGGAGGATTTTAAGAAGTATCCCAAATAGGAAAAGCCCTTTGATAACTCCAGAGATGATATTCCATATAGCTCTTTTAAATCTGTAAGCAATGGATCTTGGACATTTGAAGCAAGGAAAACCGATTTTTGAACATTGATATCTAATCCTGTAACATCACAAAAAGAAGTTAGAATAGAATGAATGGTGGTCCATTCAGCAAGATTTGCATTTGACAAGATCAATACATCATCAACGAAAAGGATATGCAGAATATGTGTCAGTCCCACGATTTTTATCCCTTTCAAAATCCCCTCTGCTTGTTTGTTCTTAAGTAAAATGTTGAGGCCTTCCAAGATGAAAATGAAGAGAAGAGGTGAGAGAGAGAATCCCTGATGGAGCCCTCTCTCACAATGAAAATTCTTTGAAGCTTCACCATTGATCAGGACAACCATGGTGGCTGAGGAGATACAACCCATAATCCAGCTCGTTGTAGTGATGCCCACGCCGCTCTGTATGAGTGCAAGATGCAGAAAGTTCCAGTTAATGCTATCGAAAGCCTTTTTAAGGTCCAACTTAAGAAGAATGGCCTTTTTCTTTTTTGTCTTTATCGAGTGAATGCATTCTTGAGCAACACCAATGGCATCAAGAATATGTCTTCCTTTTAGGAAGCCAAGTTGTTCTTCCGAAAGAACCTTGGAGAGAAAGGGACGAAGTCTTCTGGCAATAAGTTTTGAGATAATTTTGTAACTGAGATTACAGAGAGAAATAGGACGGTAATCAATAAAATGCCTGGGCAGATTTGATTTTGGAATCAGTACAATAAAAGTATTGTTTAGCTGGGAATTTACTTTCCCTCTGCTTCTCGTATCTTCAACCACATCCAGGAGGTCCTGTCCCATAAGATCGAAAAAATGTATGAAAAGTTCGACCGACCAGCCGTCGGGACCAGGAATTTTCTCCTTTTTAAAGCTATTTAAAACTTCTAGCAGTTCCTCCTTTGTGCAGGGGGATTATAGAGACAAAGCTTCCTCAGGTGTGACCAACTTTGGAAAAAGACCTGCTATTTCTATCTGTGCCGCTAATGATGTAACTGATGAATCCTTGTAAAAATCTTTATAATGGTTGTATACTGCGATCTTGAGATCTGCCTGAGAATGATGTATATTGTCGTTCTCATCCTCTATGTCCTAGAGATACCTTTTGCCTCGCCTAGAGGAGGCTGATCGGTGAAAGTATCTAGTGTTTTTGTCACCTCCAGCCAGCCAGAGCATACGGCTCTTCAATCTCCATCTCTCCTTGTCTTCCCGAAGGTGCACATTTCGGGCTTCTTCCAGACGAAAAATTATATAGTCGATGTCCCCACGCCTATGATCCTGTAGCTTTTGTAATTGATAATGTTCCAGCTCCCGATCAATTCGGGTTAGCTCTGCCTATTCTTTGTTCTTTTTATCCCTTAACCAATGAATCGTTTGATTTTTTAACGTTGTGAGATTTCTAATCAGGCGCATTTGGGCATCTTCAGGGATCGTGAGATGACGATCCATCCAAACCCCCTTTACCATCGTATTGAAAGAAGTCTCCCTCGGCCACCGATGATTAAATTTGAAAGGCTTGCCAGTTCCATATCGGCCCTCCCCCAACTGTAGACAGACTGGTACATGGTCAGACAGGAAGGGATGAATTGCCCATGCTCGGCTACAATAGGAGGGCATGAGTAGCTCCTCGGCGATAATAATTCGATCAAGTCTTTTTTCTATACTTTCAGATCCTTGTCGACCATTCCTCCAGGTGGGAAAAAGCTCGGCAGGCTTCATGTCTATCAATGCATTTTTGTAAAAAATATGATTAAAGAACTTTGATAAAGGATCAGACAACGCCTTGTCACCCCATTTTTCTTTTGGACTGGTAATTAAGTTCAGATCACCAGCCAGTATGAGATTCTTGGCCGCCAGTAAGCCCAGGTCATCAAGTCGTTGCCATAATGCTTTTCGGTCTGTACAGGGACCGTAGACGTTGAGCAAGTTAATGGATCTGTTGAGTTCGAAGCAAAATCTAGAAAGTAAGATACCCCCTGGGCTAAGCATAGGTGCGAGATCAAATAAGTTAGGGTCCCATGAGGCCAGTAGTCCCCCCGAATTCCCCACCGAGCTTGTTGCACAGGAGATCCAGTTCGGACGGAACTGATGCAGAAAATCCCTGGCCACCGCTGCTTCCACTAAGGTTTCTTGTAAGAAGATGATAGACGGTTGGGTCTGCTCGAGAAGTATTTGCATGGAGGCTTGTTTCAGGGGCCCTCCAACCCCTCTAACATTGAAGGATAGCAGAATCACGATTTCCCTCTTGCAAGGGATTTTAAATCTCTAAGCGCCCCGTGAGTTGGAACAGAAGTAGAAATGGCCAAAGACGACGAACCTGTCAGAGTCTTCTTTCGCGCACTGCGAGTTTTTAGTGGTGATAGCTCTAGACCGATACTTTTTGACCAGGTAGGATCTATAACTGGTGTAGGATTTCTCATAGAAGAAGAAGGTTGGTCAGAAAGATGAGGGGAAGGTTGCACAAGGGTTTTCCCATTATAACTTTGTAAGGGTATCGAATCAAATGGAAGAGTGGTTGCTGGGTTAAAATCCTGGAGCAAGTTAACTGGTTGAGTACCAGAAAGGGACGGCTCTGAATATCCAGCTGGGGAGATTGAAACTTGAGATAAGTCTGTCACAGATATGGGAACCATCCCCGAAACTCTAGTAGGAGAAGGTGGAGGATGAGTAGAGCTCGTATTGACTGGTGGAAAAGGCTCGGGTGAATTTGGTATGATTGTCTAGGGCAAAGTAGAGAAGTCAGACTGATCTGAGAGGGGGGGCGATGGATCAGGAGGCATTATAAGGTCTGCTTGCTCGATAATGTAAAGCCTATCCCGGGCTGAGAGGGAACTGTAAAGAGAAGGACAAAAGTTTTGTATCTTATCCATAATGTTGACACTCGTAGAAGTATCATTTCCACTCTATCCTGGAGTCTCCTTCGCTGGCTGCTTTGGTGAGGAGATGTATCCATTGAAAAACAGTTCTTCCACTAGATCTAAGTCAACTTCAGGCTGGGGGAATTTTGAACAATCCCTTCTCAGATGACCTGTTCTGCGGCAAATAGAACAACAAAACGGGATACCAAGGTAGTCCAGGCGCTGTGAGACGAGTTGATTACGCCAGTCTATCTCCAACACTTCAGGAAGTCCAGCCTGTATATCTATTTCCACATAGATCCTCACCATTCTTCTGTCTGAAGTCTCAAGTGAGTTTTTATCTGCCATTAGAAAACATCCTAAGGAAGTTCCAATGGATTCAAAAGCCCGGTGATTCCAGAGTTGTAGAGGGAGACCTGAAAGGAGAACCCATAGGTGTCTGTGGCTAAAGAACTCTGTGGATGGGTTAAAGCCTAGTCTCTAGCGTTTAAGCATGAGACTTCCCCCATCAATAGGCCAGAATCTTTCCAAGATCAAAGCAGAATCTTCTGGAGACTTGAAGATAAAACCTAGCCATCCATTTAGAAGCAGATGTTGTTTAGGCAGGTATCCTAGGAGTGGTTTCCAGTGGAGTGCGATCCAATCCTCCAACTTCTGGGTACACTTTTCTTTGTAAGCCAAATTCCCTACTAGTGCACACAAAGCTAGGTTACAAGCTTCAGAAAGACCAATATCCATTCCAAGAACCAGTTTGGGATGTTTGCGTTTTGGTTTCCAGACCTTTTGTGGTTTCTTGCAGAGACCATAAACTTTTTTAGCTGGGGAAACGTCCGAGATCCTGATACCTGGTATAGAGGTTTCCCTGTCGGGTCTGGATTCTAACTATGTAAAACCTTCATGACTGTTTTTCAGTTTATCTAGAGAGCTAGCATTAGCTCCTTCTAAAAAAGGAAAAGATGAAACGACAGTCCCAGTAGCAGCTGATGGATGAGACAGACTGGCAGAGTAGGATGTGTTCTTGGGTCTGTTGTTTAATAGTTGAATCTGGTCAGAGCGGTTTTTGGAAAGAAAATGCCTAGTGCAAAGATTATCTATCGAATCAATGAAATCCTGGTGGTCCCATGGATCTCCCTGACCCACTGCAGTAGGAGCATGGTCATTTGGCTCCATTGGGCGTCTATAAAAAGAGCCAAAACAGGTTAAGACAAGCAGGGTAAGTCCAATAAGTTAGTCACGTGAGGGGGGCCATCCAAATTTGGCGAGGCAAGTGGGAAGCATAAGGGAATAAAAGAAAGCAGAGCAGCAAAAGGAAAACAGTCTAGGAAGTCAAAACAGATCAGAAAGTAGTCAGTAAGATAGAGACCTTGGTAACAAAAGTCCTATGCCATATACCAAAGCTCGAAAGACGTAAACAAGGCAGAAACCAGAAGAATATGTGTAGCCTTGGAGAACACAGCAAAATACCTCCAGCTAGACACCAGGAAAAAGGTAGGAAAAAGTCCGCCCGTCACTGTAATGGAGACAGTCCTCTCTACCCAGCTAGTGGACCCTCAGGCCGAGAGACCAATGTCTTTTGTCTTTCTTGGTCTCCAACAAAAACCAGTTCAAATTCAAATTCGCCATCGCCTGGGGCTCCCGTTCAACATACTACCACATCCAAAGTTATTTCTAATTTTTTTAAATTCTTGTGAATTTGATTTTAACAGATAAACCTTTTCAAATTTGCAAAATCATAATATATATTTTTTACAACCCAGTCCACACAATATGAAAGATGAACTTAACTATGAACTAATCAACTTTTTTCTATGATTGTGGTCCACACTGTATGGATTGATTTAACTCCGACCTAACAATCACTTTGGAAAGTGATTAATTGTGAATTCTAACTACCAACTCAGAAATTTAGATAATCAATAATAAATTGTGATGGTAAACGTTAATAAAATAATTTGAATATTTCACAAATAAATTCAATTTAGTAAAATAATTTAAATATTTTATAAAATATTWGTGAGTAATGATTTGAATCACARAGTCGAGCCAATTGATTATGCCGAGTCAAAGCTATGGTATCCCTGACTTCTGGAAACAACACGGCATCGCCCTGTACAGCATCTTCTGATACTCCGCAAAAGATTGAGGAAAATCTACCCTTTGTAAATTCGGCATTAAAAAGCCGAGTGGGAAATCTTTACAATATTTTAGTTGATTGTTATAGTAAACTTAAGCATTAATTGTTATAGAAAATCTATACTTATTATAAAATATATTTGCTATTAATTTAAATTTTTATAAAATTTCCATGGTTTTCTAAGTAAATTTCAGTATAACTGTTATATAGAAAATTTATTTTTATCTTAAATAATGTAAATGCCTATTCATTTATGAAGAATAATCTTTTACCTACCTTATATATAAATATACTACATCTAAAATTTAATATCATATAAGTTTGTATGTCATTTATCAAATGATTAATATTTATGTTATTAATAACATTTTATATATAGCATTTAACAACATATAATGAAAATGTGTAAGGCAAGATAATGATAATGCTTTCAACCATATCAGATATATCAATCCATCTATCTAGGTAATATGAATATTTGGAGTTAACCGTATTCTAACCATACATACCTTATCCAAGTGTCCCGCTTCTACAACTGAGTACAACTGAGTGTACAACTTTGTGTTTTGCTTCAATCGTCTGTCCTGCTTCTTATCAGATTTCTGGCAAATATCACATGAAAATATCCATAGAAAAAAAACAAACAGTAAAACGTTCAAGCTACAACTTTAATTTTTTATATATATTTTTGGGTTGTTTAAACTATGAGAGTGGGTTAATTTGGAGATTTGTACCAAGGCCAGTTACATAAGAGACCGAGTTTTACACTATATTTTGAGACAGGGAAGATTAAATGGACAAGCACTGTTTAGAAAACTCCATTTGTAGTGGAACAATAAAAAAAACTCCATTTATGGTGATGAGATTTGAACTTAGATTTAAACTTTTTATTTTATAATAAATAAAAATAAAATTTTATCATTATTTTCATTTATGTAGGATAAAGAAATTTACTAAAATTTAAAAGAGTTATTTTAAATATTATATTAAGAAAACAAAATTTAATAAAATTGTAAATAAAATTATTTATTTTTATTGAATTAGAAAATATTAAATATTATGGAACGTCTAAAAATTAAATGAAATTAATACAATGAAATTATTTAAATAATTAAAAAATATTATTATTATGAATTAACTTTTCTTTATAAATAAAATTTACATTTTAAAGTGTTTTTCAATCCTAACAATTATGATTTAACTTTAATTAATGTAAATGATTTTTTTTAGATAATAAAACATATCATAATTTAGTTGGTTTATAAAAACAAAATTATCATATTAAAATTTTGATCAATCTTTTTGTAACATAAAAACTAATTATTAACTTACATGTTTAGAAAAAAATAAAAAACATCCAAACAAAAAATAGTTAAAAAAAAAAACAGTTTACTTATTATTTCACTTATTAACCCCATATGTCAAGATAGATACATAGGTTTAGGAAGGTCTATTTTCAAAAATAATTACTATTAATTTGGTATTTGAATCATAACTCATTTTTGTATGAGATGGTTGGTCATTAGACATTTATTAAGTTCATAGTTTTCTTCTTTTATAATGTATAAGGATGTATTTTTAAATTTTTTTAAGGTTTATCTGTTATATATTTATATATCTTTCTATTTTAAGTAATGATTTTTTTTTAATTAATATGGATGAATTTAAAAAAATAAAAAAATTAATTTGAGTTATATGAATAAAGTTAAATATGTTAACATTTTTTCCTTACAATTATATTAAGAATTAACTTTTCTCAAAATGGATTACTTTAATAAGTTGAAGCCTATTTGCAAAAAGAGTATTTCAAATAGGTTAAATAGATATTTTACCATTTAAAATGATAAAGTTAATAAAAACACAAACTTATTAATTTCCACAAATATCAAGTACATTAGAAATTATTTTTCAAATCAAGTATTTTTCATCTAATTGATAATAATTTTGATCATTAAACTTTTCTTTTAAGAGGATTTGATTCATTTGAAACAAATCATTAAATTTAAAAAATAAATAAATAAATACCCATCTTAAAAATTGAATTTGTCCATGTATTAACTCACTACGTAGAATAATTTAAAAAATCACTTTAATTAATATTGATTAAGTTAAATAAATTTAAAAAGAAAAAAAATTAGTTAGACAACATTAAATAATTGATTTTAGTTGAAAAAGATCAAACAAATTAAAGAATTCATTTTAGTTCAACACTTTAAATTTTATAGGAATATTTTTTAATTAATATAGGTGTCATTAGGAGTTCTCCCAATTGTAATCTTATAATAGACTATTTTCTCATTATTTCTCACTATTGCAATCTAGTGATATAGAAAATTAGAGTTGTTATTTGATCAAGATTTTGAATATTTGACTCAATTTAGAATTGGACAAAACAGATAAAGACATCCTTCCACCATACACTAAATTTAGATCATTGTGAAACTATACTCATACATAAAAGTTGAACAAAATTTGGATCATAATCATTCTTCCAAATCACCCTAGCTAAAGCTAATTGACTATTTCATGGTTTTATATATAACTGAGATGAGTAAGAAAATATTACTCACTGAGTTGATTTCCCCACCATTTTCATTGAGTCACTAAATACACTCACTTTATTGTGCACATTATATAGTTGATAGTCATTACATTGTCCCTATTTTTACCATCTTTATAAAATTAGGGAAGACATATATACACTTGTAATGTTGTGAGATGATTCTATCTTTCCACTCCTAGAGCTTTTTCTCCTTATAATAAAAAGTATCATCAATACAAGCAAGAATCCCAAAACATCTAGTAATGGTGTACACAAATGTGGTACTCCAATAAACATGTGAGAATCTTCAACAGTTTACTAAACACAACTGATCTAACCAAAAAAAATAAATAGCTATGTCCTTGGCTCTTTTACTCAAGCAACATAATCAACTAATAATTATAAATTAAAATATTTTTAAATAAAATTAAATAATTTTATTTATATAATGCATATCTAATAGTTAAAAACTTAAATAATTTAAAATAAAATAATACAATTTATTATAAAAATAAAGAAATTAAATTAT
>ML793210.1:120451-134835 GCA_009831015.1 Picea engelmannii | reverse complement strand
CTCCAGTATTTGAAGTTCGTCATGGATTTGCAATATCTGGAGTTCACACGTCATAGACATATACAAGAATGAAACAATTTCATAAAACTGATAGAGAAATTACACTTCTTCGTTTACTTAGGAATGTCGGAGGGCTTCTTCATGCCTTGGATTCTCTACCATTAAATAATCATGGCGTGGGTCTGAACGAATTCCAGAAAGGTTCAGGAGAACCAGACGATTAAACACAAAATGCTCTTGAAAAATTGCCTGTTACCTCCCCACAGAATCTTTCTCTGTTTTGAATGCTTTTCGTTTAATTCTTTTCATTGAGCTTGAAGTTTTTAATTTAGCAAAACAATATTTTCCTTTGAAGAATTTAGCCCTCTTTTCATGAAGCATGGGTAGATTTAAGAAAACTCTTTTGATGAGTGTCAACTTTCTTCTCCTTAAACATCATTCATGAGGATTACGATTGAACCATGCCAACTACAAAATTCAGATTAATTCAAACTTTTGAATCTACCAAGAAAATCAAATTACAGTTTAGTAATACCATTGCTATAATTGAAGACAACGTACACAGAACCTCCATTCTTTAATAAAGTTTTACCTCAACAATTTGCACCTTATAAAATAAAGGTAAGTAAACAGTGGTTGATATCGCTGTCATTCAACAGTAACAAATCGCAGCATAAGAATTCGCCATCAAACAATGCATTACTGAGACAATTCGTGGTTGAAAGTGTTAAGAGCGGGAGGTAATTTTTCCATCATAATAATGAATTGCAGAGGGATAAATTTGAGGTAATCCGTATTGAAATGAAGAGGATAGTTTTCATCAACACAATAAAACTCAAAGGTAAAAATATCAATGCAGAGCCCAAGCGTGAAGAAAATCCAGAGTTTTATTAACGCAGCCATTACATAAATACGGTTTTGCAGAGGAAAATTTTATACAACTAATGCATAAAAACAACCACAGAGCTAAAATCCAACACTATACCACATTCAAGAATGCAATACATAGAAATGTCCAGCAAGAAAAAAAAATGAAGTAAAAACGAGATAACACTAGGTAAAAGCATGTCGAGTTGATAGAAAAACTTGCCGACAATCAAATTCTCTAGGGTTAAAAGAAAACGCATCAGGACGCAAGGAAACCTTCAACCAAGGACAACAATAGAGGTGGACGACTAATAGGTTCATCCTTTTCTTCATCATCCTCGCACTAAAAAGCAGGGCATTGAGACCCATAGGTCTTTTAACGCTAAGGCGACGACCGTAGATCAGGCTCCTGGCCAACTGCACAGGCGAAGACTGACGAGCTAGGGATGGAAGCTCAACACCCATGAAGGACACAATCAACATGACGAGGGGGTCTAGACATGCAGGAAAACGAAGGCTAGGGTAGTCAACAACCATCTAGCTAAGCTAAGGAAGGTTCCAGTCACCAATTAAAAAAAACATCATTTTACTTTTCCATTAATAAGAAGATCCAAGCATAAGTCCTAATACATTCTACCATACAAAAATGAAGAGAGCGTATTGTTTCCTAGTCGCCTGCTCCGAATGACTTCCCACGCGTTCTATGCAGCTCCCGCTCGCTGACTGTTGAGACTTCACCGGTACCTCCCAGTCAATGCTAGGGGTACTCTTCTTCCCCCTTAGCCCCCCGAGCCGCAAAGGGGCAACACACATTATCCAAAGGTTTTGTATAGCTCCCAGTTCACCTCGCAAGGTCGAGCTGGGTATCCCAACTCCCACAAGTAAATCAGTCAAGTAGATATTTCTGCAGCGTAACGTTACACAAACAAAAGATGATCCTTCATCCTTCTTCCTCCTTCATTATATAGAGTTTCGATCTTCCTTTCTTTCCTAAAATCTCATTTAATTAAAGTTTTTAAAATAATTTCCTAAAAATTCTTCTCCGTACAAGTGTCACACATCCCCTACTTTCCTCTATTATTTAGTTTCTTTAATTAATTAATTATCTTATTTCCCTCACCCACCTAGAGTTACTCCTAGAATCACTCCTAGGTGTCCCCAAATTCCCTTACAGGTTTTAAAGGCTTTCCCTATTATGAAGTTGTTAATTTATATTAAAATTAGAAGGCTCTTAAGTGGTAGATTCTTTTCTAAGTTGACTTACGCCTTTTCCCTTAAGTCCCCCTTTTTCCCTTTTTATGTTACCTCTTTTCCTAGTTTCCTAAATTTTAAAATTTTCCCTCTTTCCCCTTTTAATTAGAACTCAAAAAGGCAGGTGTGGAATTTAACCCCTTTTCCCTTTTATCATTTAATTAGTATTTTTTATTTTTTTTAATTTATCAAAAAGATAAAATAATTAATTCCCCTTTTTACATTTATTACCACAAATTTTATTTTTATGAATAACTTAATTTTTTACTCCCTCCATGTTACAAGATTTAATGAAGGTCAAAATTATTATTTAAGTCATTTTTATTTTTATTATTATTATTATTTTAGAGAAGACAAGGTTCAACAACTAGCGTAATTTAGACGTAGGCCTCAATTTTCGTACCGGGCGACATTTAATTAGGGAAGTGTTTTAAAATTACTTAACATGTTATTTGTCTTAGGGCCATCTAGGTTCATCCCTCTATCATCAACAACGCGACGTTCCCTTCAGAATGCACTAGGTGCTCCAAGGGTGCCACTCGCCTCATATGTTCCTTTGTGTGACGTGCCCTTCAAGATGCACTACGTGCTCCAAGGGTGCCACTCGCCTCTTGACTGATTTGGTAGACATCAATAACCCCTGGAGTCAACACTCAACCAGGTGAACTTGTGGGAGACTAAGGGCTTCTAAGGAATAAGGCCCTCGCCTTATTGCGTGCCCCTTAGAATCATCGTGAGCGACTGTCGCAGTCTGCCCTCACGACATCGTGGGTCCTCTCGAACTAGGTAATCGTTAGCCTACAGTTCGAGCCACGGCGGGAGTGCATCTCTTTCTACAATATAAGCACAATCACTCCTTTTCCTTTGATGACTGCTTCATTGCCACTTCCACAAGCGTTATTAGTAGCCATTGTAGTCACTTCTTTGAACATCGCTCCTTCAACCTCCTCTTGCTCACAACTTGAAAGTTCATTGCGGACTTTCATGGTTATTCTCTTGAGACAGATATTGCACACTATTCTAAGGTAAATGTAGAGGACAACAATGTTTTATTTTTCATAACTAGTATAAAGTATGTTCCTACCCATAAAAGGAATGACAATGTTTTCTTAAGAAAGATATGCTCTCCATTGAGTGTAATTTCTCAAAATCCACGCATGACACAAGAATTATCAATATCCACTAGTGCTCGATTGTTTTTGTCCAAAAATATGTTTCTAGATGCTACATGTAGTCTCGTTCCTAGGTCTTCAGTAGCTCAAAGGTAAGATATATCTAAATTTTCAAACACCAATTACACCTTTATAGGTGGGCATAACCAACTGCAACTTTTTTATGTTGATTCATTCATAAGCTAAAGACTGAGAAATTATAATCTTTACTCAACCAATTAGGTTCAAGCTCAAACATTGAGAAATTTGGACCTAATGGCACTTTGAATATGAATGATTCTCACTTTGCTTCTCAATCATTTGATGTTAAGGAAGAGAAACAAAATTATCCAAGCACATGGAAGAAATGTTTTTCTGGTCTAAATGAGATCCCATATTTGTTGGCTACCAATAGCTTTGATGAAAGTGTCTTGATAGTGAAACTAAGATTATATAGTAAAAGTGCCACACATAGCGATGTGATTTCCTTAACATTGAAACCCATCCTCCACAAAAATAATGGAATAGGTCTCGATTTGGTCACATTGTTGTCAAAATGGAATCATACCCACTTGACGATGCTTCCATAATGCTCAAGTATGAAGTTTCAACTAATGCATTACAAAGAGAGGAACATGTGGAAGCATTAAGAGATTTAGAACCATCAAATGTCTAACTAGCAAGTGGAACAAAAGAGACATGGGACGTTGATGGTGATTATGGTACATCTCATGAAACAATGCAGACCTTATTGTTTCTACATAAGATACCCAATTCATTAGTGGCGTTAGATGCAGGGCCCAGAGGAGTGTGAGCGGAAGAAGATGCGGTTGTAGAACCATGTGACAAGCCATAACTCACAAAAGAAGGTTTTGTGGGATCCGGTAAGTCCGTAACGGAATCAGCTGAAAGAATCGAAGTGACTGTAGACATTGGTGGACGAAGTGATGATTCGGCCTGTGTACACAAAAGCCCAACATGAATGCATCTCAACGCTTTCTTTTCATTGCAAGTTTCAATTATTCCTGGATCAATCACTTGCACAATATTTCCTACTTCGTATGACCTCCATACCTGCATAAGATATATACATGGTGAAGACATCCGTGATAACGTACAACGAAATAACATGGTCTTAATATGCTCAGTTGGGAATACAACGGAAAAGAGTATCTCACCCATACTAAAAGAATCTGCATTTCAGGTGACAAATTGTAATCTGTGATCTTTCTTCCTGTGATAATTTCCAGGAGAAGAACGCCAAAGCTATAGACATCAGTTTTTACAGATACTTGCCCCAACATAGCATACTCTGGTGGCATATAACAGTTGCATATACAAATTGCAATGTCAAATATCATAAAAAGAGGTAAAAATTTAGAATTGAGCAATGGCAAGTTATTCGCAAAGGAAGCCGTAGTGGTAGGGATGGTAGTTAAATTTTCTGGATTGAATTTAGTCAGATTTTCAGGGATAGTCTGAGTTTAGCATACAGTTCAGAATTTTACTCTCTAGGGTTTTATCCATACATTTCAGAATTTTACTCTCTAGGGTTTTATCCCATTTTAAACCAAACCAAATACTTGAAAAATTGATCAAAATTTTGGATTGACCAAAAATTAAAAAAAAGCCTTAAAAAAACCCCAAAAAAAGTAACTCCAAAAGGAAAGATTGCTCTAGAATTAACTTACTCAATAATGATAAATCCTACAAAATAAAATCTTGACCAAGAATGTAAATCCAAAAAACAAAAGATGGCATAAAGTACAATTACAGTACTGTCAATTCTCTTGAAATCAATTCAACATTGAGTAAAACATATACATTGACAGTGTGTGAGCACGATGATTGTATTGAAAATCTTACTACTTTCCAACAACTCTTGTGCTGACGTGAGTTTCTCCTTCAGGGAAAAGTCTTGCTAAGCCGAAATCTGCTATCTTAGGGTTCAGTTCCTCGTCCAACAACACATTGCTCACTTTTATATCCCGATGAATAATCCGCGGTCGAGAATCCTAGTGAAGATAGAGAAGTCCACGAGCTACTCCCACTATGATGTTGTAACTCTTTGGCCAATCAACTTGGTTGCGTTTGTTTGGGTCTGTATCCGTGCATGACATTAATTAATTAATTGACATCATCGGAATATGCTTGTTGAAACAACAATATTTTTCTGTATACTTTCATAACAAAATGGAAGCTACTCACCGAATAGAATTTTATCAAGGCTTTTGTTGAGTAAGTACTCATAAATCAACAGTCTTTCTAATCCCTTTACGCAACAGCCCAATACACTTACTTATGAGTTCAAATAATCATGTGGCAGCATTACCTTCGTATCCCTTTCGAAATGTGGCAGACTTCAGTCTTCTCCTGTTTGCGAACAGGCATACGGTTATAATGAGAACCAAACCACCCACAACACCTAAAATTATGGGTGTTTTGTTTGAAGACTTCATCTGTCTACCTTTAGCTGCTCCTTCCGCAGGTTGTGGTGGAAGCAAACTCAGATTAAAGAAAGCATATATTTCATAACGAAATATGGCACACTCAGATTAAAGAAGTATGCAGCTTCGACCGATTAAATGTGAATATTGTGTTGATTGCGCTCAAACGTACTGCCTTCTGTATTTTCCGATTGCGCTCAAACGTACTGCCTTCTGTATAGCTGCCGTTATCGCATCTAGTTGACGGTACCTCTGTCGCTGCGTTGCAAATCTGTCCATGAAGAGTAATATTGATGAAGGCCGGAACAACAATAACGTAATAGTTTGGCCGATCAGGAGAGAGCATGCAGAATCTTTTCCATGGAACTTCATATTCTTTATGAATCTGATTGCCATTGAATATGGAGAAACTGCAGTGCATAGAAATATCAATAATTTCTTTTGCTCACCTTTTTCACAAATAAGAGCTTCATTGTTCCTGAAATGAGAGTTGACGGGATCAATAAATTCAATGGTTGAAGTGGAATGCCCACTTACTTTCATATTGTGTTGTAAGATTCTCATTCGAAGAGAGACACTGTCATTTTTTTTTGAGAAATTTTGACTCAAGGATATTTAAGTCGTCAAAATCACTCTTTGATTATACTTTTTTTTTATGAATCTTTATTTTCTTTATGAATCTGATTGCCATTGAACTTGGAAAAATTGCATTGCATAGACATATCAATAATGTCTTTTGCTCACTTTGTAGTTGAGAAACCGTGACTCAATGACATCAAAACCGTCAACATTGCCCTTTGGTGGATATTAATAACCAAATTAAATTAAATTAAATATGGAGATCATGGGCCAACGTTGCCCTTTAGTGGATATTAATAACCAAATTAAATTAAATTAAATATGGAGATCATGATCATCTGTACTAATTTTCGACATATTCATTTTGTTCCTTAAGCTTATAATATTAGAAAAATAGCTTTGATGAGCTAACTTAAAATAGATAAATCTATGTAATATTTCAAATTTCTCTTATTAATGGTTTCATTATCATTCTAGACTTATATTTAAACTTCATAAACATGTATCATTTCATATTGTCTATATTTATAATTTGATTTTTTTCCTTTTATGTTCCAATAATTAAGCCAAGTTGTACTATATATTTAGCCAACTTCTTTGGACTTAAAACATAATTTCATATCTTCCCCTATGATGAAGCTTAATAATGATGAAAATCCCCGATGACAATAACACTTCCCCCCTCATGCATTTTAGTAGATGGGACGTGGATTAAATATGAAAGGTCCATATCCTAATTACCTTCATTCCTCTAGTGTGGGAGTTAATGAATGTTATGATGCCAGTAGCGTAGGATGTGCATGGGTTTAATAGACCAACCTCTTGGGCTTTGAAGGAACAACCGACCAAATTTCCAGTTGGAGGTTCATTATGTGACCATGGGAAACTAGAGAGCCAATGCTTTTGGTTGGCCCTCACGATATTGTTTGTGTTATCTAGATTTGGCATGCCTTTCCTTATTCCAACTTCCCTTTTTATAGGCCTAAGTTGCAGATTTTTTAAGTAGAAATAGAGGGCGTATGACTCTGGTGCATGTATTTTATGGTATCAAAACTTGGTTGAGGCATGGCCTATACATAGAGGTCAAAGAAAATTTATTGCACTATTTTTTTTCTAGCAAGCTTGAGGTGTGCCCATTGTTATAGCTCTATTTTTCACCCTAGAGACACATGAAGGATCTATTAATGTTGTCATGTTGAGACACACTCTTATGCATTGGATTTCTTATCTTTTGAGGGGAGTCACGACTTTCATTCCTAGCAAGGTGCGATTGGTCACATGTTGCACTACTGATAGACTATGAGCGGTCACTAGTTGAACCAATGGAAACCCACGACTGACCCTATCACCTTTTATATTGAATGACTTATGAGGAGATGAATGTTGGGTGATTTGTTGATATCACATGAGAAGATTCAGAAATCATATATATTGTGTTGAATTTTCACTATGCTAGGCTCAAGCATGAAGTTTATTTCAATTTTAGTATTTACTTGAACCATAAACAAATGCAGCTACACCATTAACAATTGTTGCAATAACCAAGATCACAAGAAGAAATACCATGCACAAGAACACAAGAAATATCCCGGGAAATCCTTCACAACAAGGGAAGAAAACCCAACAATCCTTTGTTATATTCTCAAGAGAAAACCTCCCACACCATAGACCTAGCACACAAAAGGGTGCTCTCCAAAACCAAGAAGCTAGCGCCCAAGAGAGGTGTGCACTTCAACCCTAGACTATGTACTTATTGAAATTTCCAAATGACATGTGTGTTGTGTGTTTCCTCAATGGGGAAATCACGTTTATTTATACTAGATTGGACACATCAAAAGTGGTGTCTATTCGCACAACAGGGCCAACCTCAATAACTCAAAATATAATTAATAATTACAATATTAATTATCTTTTACAATGATCATTAATTATCTTTCACTTTATGGTGGGGACGACCTGTACCCTTTACATCACAATTAGGGTTACAGGTAAATCTTACTCTTGGACACTATAGCAAGGGATCTCACACACCCACTAGTGCTCAACGACTAGGGGCATGTCCACCTATGCTCAGCCACATGGACATCATACTCAACAGATCTCTATCTCACTGAGTCTCATAGGAAAATCATTTGGAGTACCACATCGTCTCAACTCTCTACACAGAGAAGAACGATACACCCATCACATGGGAACCTCCACCCCTCACTAGGGTACACATTGTTTCATTTCAAATGACACACCCATCTCATGGGAATCCTTACCCCACACAGGGGCATACACATCGACACACCCATCTCATGGGAATCCTCACCCCACACAGGGGCACACATTGTCCTATCTCAGTCTTAGAGAGGAACAACACACCCATCTCATGGGCACACCCAACTCATGGGATCTCTCACAGGCCGACTCACTCAGTCTATGTCCTGGAGGATGTTTCACGAAGTTGTAATCATAAACACTCCCTCTTATAAATGGAGACATTCTCCACCAGGTCAAGTCTCTCACGAAAGTACTCGAACTTCGTCTTGGCAAGCGGTTTGATAAAGATATCTACAATCTTCTCATGTGTAGGAAGGTACTGCATGCATACTGCTTTCCTCTACACCATGTCTCTGATATAATGATATTTTATCTCAATGTGTTTCGCTTTATTGTGAAACATGCGGTTCTCAGTGAGCTTCACACATCTCTGGTTATGACAATGAATAATGGTAGGATCCATCTCATGATCAAATACATATGTCAGGAGGTTGCGAAGCCACACTGCTTCATGGACTACCACACTCAACGTTATATACTATGCTTCTGCGGTACTCAAGGCCACAGAGCTTTGTTTCTTGCTGCACCAGGAAACCATGGTAGACCCCAAGGTAAAAAAACAATCAGATGTGCTCTTTTGGTCCACTGTGCTCCCTTCCCAATCTGCATCAACATATCCCTATAAGCTTATGTCTACACTGGAGGCATATCTCAAGCCATATCCAACTGTGCCTCATATATATCTCAATACATGCTTCACTGCTATCTAGTGAGTTTGTCTCGGCTAACTCATGAACTAACTAAATACATTCACTACATAGCATATATCAACTCTTGTGTTAACCATATACATCAATGATCCAATCATCTGTCGATACAAATGTGGATCAATCTCACCTGAGTCGGTAGAAGCATCATTAATTTTCTTCAAATCCATCACCATCATTGTAGGCATGGATTTTCACTCTGTCATACCGAACTTCTTCAATGTCTCCATTGTATATTTTCCTTGACTCAGGAAAATCTGATCAGTCCTCTACCATACTTCTAGTCCCAAGAAGTAGTGCATCATACCCATATCCTTCATCTCGAATTCAGAAGTCAATGCTCGCTTGCATTCAACAATAAATCTTTCTGAACTAGTAAGGAATAAGTCATCCACATAGACGACCAAGATCATGCACTCGTCACCAATAATATGATAATATAGGTTTGGATCAACAACACCCTTGTTGAGACCCAAACTCATCAAGAATCCATCCATCTTCTTGTACCAAGCACGAGGTTGTAATGTTCCCAAGCCAAGATACCAGGAACGTCACGTCTTGCATGAATTTTTAAACTTTTTCTGAGTGTGGCATTTCGTCAAACACTTTGCTTAATGTTGTTTCTTAGGTTGCGCTTAGGGTTATACTAAAGGTTTATATGCGTGTTTCCAACAACATATAAGAATATAAAGCAATGAAAAATACCACAATCATATGCAAGATCTGCAATATGATAGACAATCCAAAATGATTCAAAACTGATCTTTATTCATAATAATAAGAACCTGATACAAGGATGAGACCAATCTAGAATGCTCAACAAATGGATCCCGTACACATAATAAGAGATGCTACAAAATTCTCCAATAGAAGACTACAAGCCTCCAAATGCTGAATACTCATAATGAGAAACATAAGTGTATGTTTCATAATCTGCAGTACTTATGAGCTCAAATAATCATGTGGTAGTATTACCTTCGTTCCCCTTTCGAAATATGGTAGACTTCAGTTTTCTCCCATTTGCGAACAGATATACAGTTATAATGAGAACCAAACCACCCACAACACCTAAAATTATGGGTGTTTTGTTTGAATACTTCATCTGTCTACCTTTAGCTGGTCCTTCTGTAGGTTGTGGTGGAAGCACACTCAGATTAAAGAAAGTATATATTTCATAACGAAGTATGCAGCTTCGACTCCAATACTAAACTCCCGTTATCGGATCAGACGTGAATATTTCGTTGATTGTGTATGATAGACATGTTGTGCAGTCCGCAGTAGATAAATCTCTGGTGCACTGGACCAGACCGTAAATCGTTTGAGATGACGAGTCTACAGTAGTACCCAGAGCAGATCATTTCGTTTCAGGTGTTGCTTCAGCTGACAATTTCTTTAAGAAATCCTCCACAACTGCCCAAAAGTTAGTTGCTAGGATATATACACTCGTGTCCTCGTCGAAGCCCTCAACGTAAAGAGACCCTATAGTTGTGTCCAATTTTCCGATGAAACTATAGTTTTCATAGCGTAAGAAGCAATTAAAAGGCCAGATAGTACCACCAGAGGTAGTCTCACAACCTTGTTGAATGGTAGTCATTGCCACAAAGGAAGAATTTGGTCAGAACCACATGCAAATCAGGAGGAAAGGTACGCAAAGTGGTCATTGACACTGACAATATAGATAATTTGGTTTATACATAAATGGTGGAGAAATTAGGATTGCAAAAGGTCACACATCCTACTCCATATAAGCTATCTTGGTTTCAAAAGGGACGTCAAATTTTGGTAAGTGAACAATGCAAAGTAGAAATTCAAATCGGTAGTTATAAGGATGGAATTTTGTGTGATGTTAAGCCCATGGATGTTTGTCATAATATTTTTTGGAGACCATGGAAATATGATAGGAAAGCAATGCATGATGGGAGAAAAAATACATACACCCTTGAGAAGAATGGACACAAACATGTGTTGCTACAACTGAAGGATGAAGGAACTAAGGAGGAAGTTGGTCCAAGTGTACTACTCATGAGTGGGAAATAACTTTTGCAGGAGGTCAAGAAGGAAGAAGAAATGCAATTTGTTGTTGTTGGTAAGCCGAGAGTAATTCTCACTAGCACCACTATAAATGATTTACCTATTGAAGTTCATGCATTGTTAGATGAATTTGCTGATATAGTAGTTGATGAATTGCGTGATAATTTTCCTTTTATGATCTAGGTGGATATTGGTGGCCATCCACCTGCTCCAAATTCCAATTGGCTCATCTCGACAGTTTTCAGTTCGACACGTTTCTTTGTAATGGGGAAATTTATTTTTAATTGTGGGTTCTGCACTTACAAGGCTGTCCCAAATCCCTACACAACATCTAGGTGGATATTGGTGGATGCCCACCTATTCCAACTGGCTTATTTTGGAAGTTTTCATGTCAGTACATCTTTCTCTACTTCCAGGGCTGTTTTGGGGCTCTAAATAGTGTTTTCTTGTCTTGCAACAATAAAACTATAGATAGAGTCAAAGTCTGATGGCACAATGCATAGATATCGAAAATACCTTTCCGACGGGCTATCACACGCCTAAAACGGAGATCGTATGCAAAAGTTACGACCCCAAAAAGTTAATGTACTAACTTACATATATGTACTAACTTACAATGGCGACGACGACAACGATGATGATGATGATGATGATGACGACGAAGAATACGGGATGATGATGATGATGATGATGATGACGATGACGATGATGACGAAAACGATGATGATTAACGTCCACTAAGAGTAAGGTATGTTAAAAATAAATGGTGTTCATTCTCAATTTATTTTGTTTTACAAATTTGTTCATTTCAAGGCGTTTTTGGCTAAATTCAACTCTTAGTTTCACTAGTCAAAATTGTAACTCCAATGTAATGATTGACTCTTTCAATCCTTAAGATACACTAGACTCCAGTTACCTTTTAGTTTTACAGTCCCTCTTACCTAGGGTAGAGTTTACTCCCATCAGCTTGACATTGAAAAAAATCACCAGTGCGTTTTAGAGCCTGACACTCTAAGGACCACTTTATATTTCATTTCTCTCCCCACTCTGAGATTATAGGAAAATTCTCTTCAGGGATTCAATTATACTTCTCCCCAAACACTCATGGCTTATGAGGACAAAATATGTTTTTCCCTCTTCCTCTAGGCGATGTTTGACCCTCTACAACAATTTGTTACATGTATTAGGTTGATCACCTATTATTTCTATCTCTCACTCTAGTAGGAAGAGGCCCCATGGACAACTTCCAAGATCATGTGATAGACTTGTGAGGTGTCGTAGACGTAATGATGGCCATGGCGTCACACCCATTGGCCATTTCTTTGCGGCTTTGAATGTTCGAAGTGCTTCTTCAAAGCAACATGTCTAGTAGGAAGAGGCCCCATGGCCAACTTCCAAGCTCATGTGATAGACTTGCGAGGTGTCGTAGACATAATGATGGCCATGTCCATTTCTTTGCGGCTTTGAATGTTCAAAGTGCTTCTTCAAAGAAACATGTCTAGTAGGAAGAGGCCCCATGGCCAACTTCCAACCTCATGTGATAGACTTGCGAGATGTCGTAGACGTAATGATGGCCATGGCCTCACACCCATTGGCCATTTCTTTGCAACTTTGAATGTTCGAAGTGATTCTTCAAAGCAACATGTCTAGTAGGAAGAGGCCCCATGGCCAACTTCCAAGCTCATGTGATAGACTTGCGAGGTGTCGTAGACGTAATGATGGCCTCACAGTCATTGGCCATTTCTTTGTCCCTTTGAATGTTTGAAGTACTTTTTCAAAGCAACATGTCTAGTAGGAAGAGGCCCCATATCCAACTTCCAAGCTCATGTGATAGACTTGCGAGGTGTCGTAGACGTAATGATGGCCATGGCCTCACACCCATTGACCATTTCTTTGCGACTTTGAATGTTCGAAGTGATTCTTCAAAGAAACATGTCTCGACTAGGGAACCTCATTTTTCTTGAACTTCTTTATTGTTCCTCATCTCATTGTGTTGGTGCTTCCCAAATAGATGCAAGCCCAAAGGAGTGTGAGATAAAAATACATAACATCAAAATAAAAATATAAGAAGATGTTCAACTCTTAAGGACAATTACTCTTTTTTTATTTTTTTATATAAATCTAAAAATAAAATATACTTATACTAATGTCTAATTTAATTTTAACAATCATTTAATAATTCTCTTAAATAATATTTAAGAAAATCATATTAAAAGAGAGCGTGCAGAATCCCTTCCATGAAACACTTCCATATTCCTCGGGAATCTGATTACCATCGAACAGGGGAGAACCTGCACTACATAGACACACCAATTGGATATGTAAGTAGTAGTATTAGAAGCCAAACTGACATTAATATCTTAAGAGACCTCAATACATATGACTATCATGTCATAATCAAGAATATTTTACCTATTGTGGTAAATATATCAAATTTGGCAAATGGGCCAAGATTGGAAATTATAAGGTTGGGCCTAATATTAAAGAGAGTGATTTTACATGTATTACATCCTTTGAATTTTGATAGTTTGAGGGAGGAGGTTGTTGAAGTCCTTTGTCTATTGGAACAGGAATTTCCACCAACAATCTTTAACAGCTCTATGCATCTTTTGATACATCTAGAATATGAACTAAAGCATTGTGGCCCAGTAAGATCGAGATGGATGTATCCTATAGAATGATATATGAAGGTTTTGAAAAAAAAAATCGTACTAGGGAAAAATAGGAAGGAAACATGTATGAGGGATATTCAATGCAAGAGGCCATGAGATTTTTCACATAATATATGTTAAGAACCAAATATCAATATAGCATAGAAAAAACCCAGAAAAAGTACTCAACACCTTGTAAAAGAGATAATTTCAGATAATAAGCCTCTTCGAAGGGGCAACCTCCTTTTACCCCACTTAAATGTTCAAGTACAAGATGATTCAAAATGAAAATGTATCCTTGGTATATATAGGAGACTAGGAGGTATAATTAAAACTAATGGCCTAAAGCCGACATAAATAAAATAACATTACTAA
>ML793210.1:97302-114120 GCA_009831015.1 Picea engelmannii | reverse complement strand
CATTTTCATTTTGAATCATCTTGTACTTGAACATTTAAGTGGGGTAAAAGGAGGTTGCCCCCTCGAAGAGGCTTATTATCTGAAATTATCTCTTTTTCAAGGCATTGAGTACTTTTTGTGAGGTTTTTCTATGCTATATTGATTTTTGGTTCTTAACATATATTATGTGAAAAATCTCATGGCCTCTTGCATTGAATATCCCTTAGACATGTTTCCTTCCTATTTTTCCCTTAGACATGTTTCCTATGTTTCATTACCCCTTAATTGGGGTAATGAGCCAATATTAGGGCTTAACAATATATGAAGTATTTAAAAAATGTCAATCGATGTGTATGCGGTGATGACGAAGATGATAGAGTTTCATGTGCAGTATTAGAAGGCAATGAATGTCGCTCCAAGCTATCACATCATGAAATAAGTGTGATACATTCCTATGTTCTTCAAAACACATCTTCGTTCGATAAGTGGCATAGGTAAAAAAAATTACACAATAATTTATTTACTCAATTTCATTTACACATTTATATTATTAATCTTACTATTTGTACGCTAATATTTTATGTAAAAAATATGAAGAAGAGAATCAAACATGGATGCAACATCAACCTCAAAAGTGCATCAAATGTCATGATTTGATTGGAGGTGATTCTTTTCCAAAATTTGAAGAATGGATTTCTAATGCAGTTAGTGATGCAAAAGAAGAAGGTCAAGATATAACAATGGAGGAAAGTGAGCTTTCACAATATCCACATTTATGAACTACATGTCTTGGTGGAATGTGTGTCTATGCAGTCATTTAAGAGTGGAAGAAAAATGCAAAGGAAAGACAAATTGTGATTGTGTTGTTAATACTGTTGAATTTCTTCATGAAATTGAGAAGAAATTTTGTGTTGGATTCGTCGAAGAAATTATTCAAGTGGATTTTGGTGAAAATAGTCCTATATTATTAAAATGTGAGTGGATCTGACCATCCAATACAAATACATGAGTATGGATAAAACCTTTGAAATTTGTAATTAGAATAATAACAACCCACCTTGGCCTTCCACATGAAGTTGTTTCTTCCCCTCTAAGGACCCTTCATTTGTGACTATCCTTTGAACTTGGGGAGAAATGGGTTTATTTTGTGCCCTCAAGACCCAAAAATATAACAAGGCCCAACCGAGGTCCACATTATTTCTAAATTTGTAAATGAGGACCACACAAACATTGATAGAGTAGATCCATAGGAGAATCTACAAGATGTAGCCCTACATAGGACAACTTTTAAATATTTTTTTACAATTATTTGTATTATTATAGTATGAATACCTTCAACTTATTTTGGAGGGACTTTTGATACACTTATTTTAATAATTTTGACACCATTTTTGAAATCGTTGTGATACTTTGGGTTTGTAAATGATCTAAACATTCTGTATAGTATAGAGATTAGTTATGAGGTTTCCTTTGATATGTTTTCTGGATCAATTTTAATAGTGAAGCTATCCATACGGATGTATATGATCTGAACTGTATGTATAGTATAAAGGATGTTCTTGAAATACAATATTGACAAAAAAATGGATAGAACCTATACAACACTTGATCTAAAAAATATCACTAAGTTCAATACCACTTCCTTATTCCAAAATATATTATTCACAATGCTTATAGCATGGAAGTGATTTATCTTACTCAAACAAACACTTTAATTGATGATCATAACTTACATAAGAAAATGTGGAATCACTTTATTAATGCTCAAATGATTCAAGTACAATAAAAGGAATTTACAATACAAGAGTTGAATACGCCTTTCAAATATGCTACTCGAACGTAGAAAAGGACATCACCCTTGCATTCCTCTTGAAAAAATGAGAAATGTGAGCATAAAGTCAGCTATATTCTTCTTACAGTGCCCCATAATCCACTTGGAACGCAAAATAACACAATGACTTTTTTGCTTCTTTTCTCAAATGCATAAACAGAGTGCATCATCGAATTCTTGGTGAAAAATCATGAAAAAATGATATAAAATACTTGATATTCTGTCAAGGTACCATTTGGTATGCTTTATGATGTAGCCTCATATGCCTTGTACCATCAACATGCATTACAAGACCAAAATCTCTGCATAAAATTGTTTGGAACACAAAAAAAAATATGTTTCCAAAGCCTTGGAATGTGAGTACAGCCTTCAGGTGCGTGCCCATTAAATACGGTAGCCTCCAAAACTGTACCCAAAATAGTTGGCAACAATATGCTAAAATTATTGGGAATCTCCGTTATATCTGGAGTGGTTCGTGTAGTGGTTAAAAATATCCACTAGAATAGTGGAGGTTTGATTTAGGTTGTGGAAACCCTAGCCGCAGTCTCCTCGGTTTCTTTCTACCTGTGGTCATTTGGGGTTTTTAGGATTTCTTTTGGCGGTATCAAGTCTCTCCCATCAGATTTATGCCCCCGAGAGGTTAGGTATGGATGATGAGGATGAAATCGTCGAATTTTCAGAGGATCCTATGGAGGGCCATCTCATATGGAGTGGGATAAGTGTTTATTAGTATGCATTTGAATCAAATGTTATTTTCATGGAGTGTGGTTTGGGATCCGGTCTGTTGCCATCAAAGGAACATGAACGACTCGGACCCAACATTTAGAGGTATGGAAAAGCTAAATTATCAGAGTATATAGATGGTGTTCCTCTAGAAGTAGCTTTAGAGTGGGGTTCAATAGGTGGGTTGGATACCCCTTTCCCATGGCAGATATCAAAGGAGAAAACCCTTGAGGGTGTGAGAGGTCTCTCCTCACAGTATGAATCTCTCCTTCCCCCCTCCTCAAGGTTTTTGAAAAATATTCGTGAAGAGGAATATAGTGATTTTGAGCTTGGAAACTCCTTTCCTTTGTCGCTCTAGGAAAACCCTCATTTTCTCACAAGGAGCTCCAACTTCCCTACTCTTTATTTCACTTAGATCAAAACCCTTCTCCCTCTCAACTGAATTCAGGACCGATGATACAGAATCTTTAACTTTTCCTAATGTTTCTTGGATTCTATAGTAATGTGGTTGAAGTAGTGGAAGTAGTATGCCCTAGTAAAGAGATACCGATGATAAGGATTTTAGGGGGGAAATATTGTGGGAAAGATTTTGGGAAATATTTTGGCGCTAAGTCAATTTCCCAACACAGAAGGAATAGAGGGGTTAAATCGAGGACTCCGCTCAATCTGGTTCTTGGTCAAGATATATCTCTCCAAAAGGAAATGGATATGGAGAATTGGGCAGTGGTTGGCAAGGCAAGAGGCATCAATTTGGGACCAATAATCTGTAGGATTGGGTAGGCTTTTCTTAGGAAACATAGGCCTTTTTTCTCCCTAAGGTGATGACCTTAGCAATGGGATGCATTTTATTTAAGTTCTAGAAGATGTAGGACACATAGGGGGTTTTGAAAAAACCATGGATGATTGAGTCGACCCCTTTGTTTCTCAAGAAGTAGGAACCTCTTTTTGATGCCAGCAAGGAACGAATGAATGCCATATCGATTTGGGTTCAACTTCTAGGTCTCCCTCTCGAATTCTGGATTGAATTGACTTTTAAGGAGCTTGCAAATGTGATGGGAACCTTCATGGATGTAGATATGTATTTTAGAGAATCAGGTAAAATTTCTATGGCCATTCTCCTTGTATCATTGGATGTTAGGGAAGGCTTGGAAGAAGAAATAGTGCTAATAAAGGAGGATGTTTGTTTCCATCAAACATTGGATTATGAAGGGATATTGTTTAGGTGTCATCGTTGTCACAAGCATGGACACAATGCTAGTCAATGTTCCTTGCCTTTCCGGCCCCATAATGGGGTTCATTCCACTCCCACTTCGAAGAAGAGGGAAACACCATTAGTATAAAAGGACCTGAGATCCTCCTCTGGTCCCCTTGGTTTGGTGTTTTTAGCCCTAGATGAGCCCCTACCAGATCAAGGAAAAAATAACAGAGATGCTTTTGTCCCCCATAAAGCGACTGGAAAGGAGAAAAAAGTCACCACAGAAGAGGATTTTAATGCAAAACCATCCCATATGGTGAATTAATTTCTAAAGGATCTTAATACTCATTTTTGTATGCTCCTTTCCCCTCCTCCACCTTTGAATTTTGTTATGAATTCTCTAGATCATCTGGGCAAAGATTGGCTTGGGTCTCTCAAGAGTTTAAAAATATCTCTTCCATCCTTACCCCTTATGTTGTAGTTGTCTAATATTCCATCACTTACATGTCCCTCTCACCAAGTTCCACATACACCTAACTCCTTTCCCCTCACCCCTGATCTTGATTGTTCCCTAGAATAAAAAGAAGATGGTATAGTTTATTAGCTGAAAAATAAATCCATCATAGGCCCTAGGCATGAGTTATGGCTTGGGAAAAACCCTCTCCATATCCAAGGGGTAAAAGGGAGGGGAAGGAAGTTACACTTGTTTAACACTTAGAAGAAATCCACGACTGATATAGCAGTTAGGAAGTAATGATCGAGTTTTGGGGTTCTTAGAGCATTGTATTCTTCGGGAGGGGTTCCCTAATGAAAATAATCTATTTCAATTGTAGAGGGTTGGCAGGTCCCCTAAAAAGAATCCCCTCTATAGGTTAGTGGATTTAAACCAACAAGACATTATGCTGCTACAGGAAACCATGGGTGAGGAAGCAATGATCATCCCCTGCCTTTTCTCTCTGTTCAAAACTTGGGAGTTTGTGGGCTCAAATTCCAAAGGTTGATCTAGAGGTATATCCATTGGTTGGAACCCCAAAACAGTTAAAGTCTTGAATTCTTGGGGATTTGAGTTTGGACTTGGCCTAAACAACCAAACTGAAGAGACTAGATCGAAGGTAGTAGTTTTAAACTTATATGGTCCTTATTAGGAAATGCCCCTTTTTTGGGAGGATTTATCCCGAAAATATTTTTTGAGATGTGAGAGGATTATCCTAGGTTGGGAACCTAAATTTTTCCTTGTGAGAGGCCGAATCATGTGGAACAAGGGCAAGGCCAGTTCCTTTGACATATTTTTATCCCATAGGTTGAGGTGAATGAGGATGATTGACATTCCTCCCATAAGACTATGCTCAACCTGGAGAAATAAAAGGGTGGGAGAGGATTGAATTGAGAAACAACTAGATCATTTTTTGGTCTCTGAAAATTTGGTGGAATATTGCACTCAGATCTAGCAATGGGTGGGTTCAGTGGGGGTCTCTCACCACTCCCAAATATTTATGGAAATTTCATTAGGCTCCCAAAAACCCCCTATCCGTTTCAAGTTTAACTCAGAGTGGTTAAAGGAGGAGAGTTTCCTTTCCCTTATCAAAGAGCATTAGGTTCTTCTTGATGAAAATTTGGGAGATAGAACAAGAGTCCAGTTGTAACACACCTGACTCCTTAATACTCTTCGAAGTTCGACGCTTCGACATTGAACGTATCGTTTCTATATGCACCCGAGACCTCCCAAAGTCATGAACTTATAAAGTCCCAGAAGCTTGCCACATGGTTCCAACCTTCAGACCCTTTTGGTATCTCTAAATGCTACACCCCAAATCCTCCAGAGTCCCGAAGTCCCAAAATATCGGGGTCCCGGTCACTTCACCAATCATGTTGGCTAGGTGAACACGTGCCAGGAACTGACACGTAGGAGGCGTCAGGGTGACACGTGTTACGTTCCAATGGGCCTATAGGGTATGGGATACACACGGATCCAAGTGACATGTGGCACGTCAAGCTGGGGTCCACGTCACCCTGGGTGACATCACTGCACCACATCGCCCTAGACTGACAACCTCACAACATTCCTTAGATCTCACGGTTGAGATCCGACCATGTAGATTTATATATCTATGACTCTTGTTACCTTAGGGATTCGACATTCGAGAGTTTTGTGATGCAAACTCCTCTTTTCTCCCGAATTGCCCAACCTTCGAATCAAAGGGGCTAGCACCATGCGTCCCTGGTATATCGACGGTTGGGAAAGAACCTGAAGGATCCCTCGATCTATGATTCTATGTTCTTCGTGGCTCCGACCTTCAGGGTTTTGGATCCCAGTTTATTTGGTACGATAGGTTCACCTAACCACCTAGGGAATTGCCTAACGCTGGTCAACCTTGTGGGTAACCGATTCTCCCAGTTACCTTCGTACAGTATAAAGTTGGTAAGGTCGGTCATACTTCAAATTCCCAAACTTCCAGAGCTCCGAAACCAAGAGGACTTAGCTTCCTTAGTATTATCCTAAGTTTCCTAGGTATTGATCATATGGGTCCTATCGAATGGATCCCGTCCACTCGTCTTCCAAACTAAGAGATCTCCCCTTTCAAGGCTTGAAATTTTCTATCCTTCCTAAGCTTTATCATGAAATGATTAAGGAATTGGGCCTGGAATCCCAATCGCATGACAAGGAGTCTAAAAGAAGTATACTATTCGGATGAACAGGTTTAGATTGACATGATATCCCCTATCTCGATTGTCTTACAAGATTATGTCCCAAGAAGACTCTGGAGCTAAGCCGAGGCATACAAACTATCAATCAGAAGCGTAAGTTTACAAGGAGATGAAGGCATACACATATCATAACCATTCCACATAGAAACCATTTATAGACACACATATATACATAAACCCATGCATTCATCCATTATTTCAGTTTAATACATAAAGTAGGAAAATACTTATCAGAACTAGATAACGTGAAGCGAGTACTGAAAGGGGTGCCCGTTTCCTTCCAACCATAGGCTCAGTCACTCCTAATAGATTTACCACTAGACACCCCGATCTAGACCACGATGCTCTGAGATATAATCCTTTCTTCTAGCTCAACGACAGTAGGGACGAAGGTTACTCTCCTCCTCCTGCAGGATCTTGGCAACGGTTTACACGATACCAAGCAAGGAGGACCGCCTGAGTACTTTCTCAGTTACTCAGTAGCCTCATTTATCATCTTGTATCATGACCCTTATGGCCATTTCCTGTGACCATAGCACGGTCATTCTTTAGTTTTTCCTTGAACCAGAGATCTTAGTCTCTCATCTCTGCACTCTTTGTAGGCCTTCCTCTACCCATCATACCCTCCTTTCTTGCCTTTCTCAGCAAGATTGCATGTGGCTCGAATTCCCAGTCTGTGGTTAGGTCTGAAAGCCTTACATATGGGTGCTATGCCCCATCCCCTCATTAACTCTTGAGGAGGTCTTCCCACCTACCAACCTGACTATAATTCATTCCTGGGTCAGAGGACTGTTATGGTCTTGAGCAATTAAATCCAGTAAGGTACTGGTTTTTTGGAGGTTGACACAACCATTCCTGCTCCCCTTCACCATCTCTTCCATAATATTCGTGGTATATCTTAGTACACCCTCCTTCCAGCAGTCATGCGACACTTATCCATTTTATTAGTAAATAACATAATTTACATTCATTAACCTTTTATATAAAGGTCCATCAAATCAAACATTCATATATATTGATTTTTCCCTAGTCTCTTGGCCAATATAGTATATTTACAAATTGGGGGAAACAAGGTGTTACAATTCCCTCCCCCTTAAAGGAACATCATGCTCGATGTTCTATCTGTCAACATGCTCTGTATATACAAAAGTGAACCAAAATATGTCTATCTCATGGCATCCTCCATTTCCCATGTAGCCTCATCTGGGCCAAAGTGTTTCCACTGCATCTTGACCTATGCAATGGTTCTGTTCCTGAGTGGGGTTTCCTTCCTGTCTATAATGCATTGAGGTTCTGGCAGGAATTGTCCCTCCGGCTCCACCTGGATCACAAACCAATCAATTATATGATTAGAATCGTGTACATATTTCTTCAATAATGAAACATGGAAAACATTATGTGCCTTTACTATGGGAGGGAGTGCTAGCCTATCGGCTACATGTCCCACTCTATCTAATACTTCAAAGGGTCCACAATACCGAGGTTCCAACTTGGCACAATATCTTATTCTCAAGAAACTCTTCCTCGGCCTAACTCTGAGATAAACATAGTCTCTTGTCTTGAACTCTCTGGGAGTTCTCTTTCTGTCGGTGTAGCTCTTCTATCTATCCTGATAAATTTTTATATTTTTATTTATGTGAATCACTTGTTTCTCCATTTATTTCATCATGTTAGGTCCGATTATAATTCTATCCACTGGATTACCTCAACTGATTGGAATCTTGCACTTTCTACCATAGACGGCTTCAAAAGGGCTCATCTTCAGTGACTCTTGATAATCGTTGTTGTATAGAAATTATACCAATGACAAGTAGCCTTCCCACTTCTTAGGCTCATGAATTACATGCATTCTTAACATGTCGTATAATATTTGGTTTACACTTTCTATCTGTCCATCAATTTGGGGATGATAGGCTATGATAAACAACAATTTAGTCTAAAAACCAGCCATTAAGGATTTCCAAAAGATTGAAGTGAACTTTTTGTATCTGTTAGATACAATCTCCATAGGCATGACATGCAGTCTAAATATCTCCTCCATGAAGATGCTGGCAATATCTATTGCCTTGCAAGTCGACTTGACAGGAATGAAGTGAGAAGACTTGCTCAATTTTTCCACCACTATCACAATGGCATCATTCTGCTTGGCCGATTTTGGTAATCTGGTGATGAAATCCATGGATATGGTTTCCCATTTCCATTATGGAATTGGTAGAGGTTGTAACAACCCTTCTGGGTGTTGTAGTTCTGCCTTAACTTGTTGGCATTCTAGACACTTAGTTAGATAGTCAACTATGTCCTTTTTCAATCCAAGCCAATAGAATTGTTTCCTAGTGGCCATGATCATTTTTTGATATCCTGGGTGACTAGTATATGGTCTCTTGTGGAGTTCATCCATTATGAAACTATTCAAGTCGTCACAAATTGGGATGTACAATCTATTTCTGTAAGTCAACAGGCCTTCATAGAGCATCTGATAGCCTTCATACTTTATCCCTGTAGGCTCTTGTCTTAGGTATGAGGTCACGGTCTTGAAAAATGCAAATGTTTCTTGTGCATTCCTGACTCTCTCCCTAACATCCATTTCACAAGTGCTCACTATTTCCAGGTGAATCATTTTCACACTTCTGCTAAGGGCATCGACCACCCTATTTTCCTTTCCTTCAATGTGTTTGATTTCGAAATCAAACTCACTAAGGAGAGCCATCCACCTAGCTTGTCTAACATTGAGTTTTGGTTGATCAAACATGTGCCTCAACCCAAAATGGTCTATTATAAGTACATATATCCTACCTAGGAGGTAATGCCTCCACATTTTTAAAGCATGCACTATGGCAGCCAACTCTAGATCATGGGTCACATACTTGATTTCATACTCATTCAATTTTCTGGATTCGTAGAAAATTACGCGTCCTTCTTGCATAAGGAATCCTCTAAGTCCTTTCTTGCAGGAATCTATACACACGAAGAAGTCATTATCAAGATATGAAATATTCATCATGGGTGCGTGGGTCAAAAGGTGTTTTAGTGCCTCAAATCTTTCTTCACATTCTGATGCCCAAGTGAATTTAACTCCCCTTTTTTGAAGGGAAGTGATTGGACAACCAATCTTGGAAAATCCTTTTATGAACCTTCTATAGTATCCTGCTAATCCCATAAAGGATGTGATATCAGATACATCCTTTGGGGTAGGCCATTCCATAATAGATATGATCGTGTCAGGGTCTACTTCCACTCCTACTTTAGAAGTAACATTGCCTAAGTAATGGACTTGCTTTTGGAAAAAGTCACACTTGCTAAACTTAGCGTAGAGATGATGCTCTCTTAGTACTTGAAGTACAAGTATAAGATGTTCTTCATGATCCTCTCTATTCTTGGAGTATATTAGGATATCATCAATGAAAACCAATACAAATATGTCTAGGAATTTGTTGAGTACATTATTCATCAAGCACATAAAAGTGGCGGGGGCATTGGTTAATCCAAATGGCACCACCATAAATTCATAGTAACCATATCGGGTACTGAAGGTTTTTTGTGTGGATGTATTCATCCTTGATTCAAAATTGATGGTATCCATACCTTAAGTCAATCTTTGAGAAAATGGAACCACCCCTAGTTGGTCAAACAAGTCATCAATTCTTGGTAAGGGGTACTTGTTCTTTGTGGTTGTCTTATTGAGTTGTCTATAGTCTATGCACAATCAAAGTGTGCCATATTTATTCTTCACAAACAAGACTGGTGCTCCCCATGGAGACACAATGGGACGGATGTATCCTTTGTCCATCATTTCCTTTAGTTGTATCTTGAGCTCAACTAGCTTGGGTGTACTCATCCTATAGGGTCTCCTAGACATTGGCACTGCTCCTGGTGCAAGTTCTATCGAGAAGTCAATGTCTCTTCTCAGAGGTAGACCCAATACCTCTTCTGGAAACACGTCTCTATACTATATTAATATGGGGTGGTCCTCTAGGTTTGGTTAGTCATCCTCAACAGATTCCAACACCTTTATTGCATATAGAGGGCATCCCTTTCTGCAATAATTTTTCATTTGAAGGGTCGATATTCGTCTCACGGAGATAGGATTCTGAATCCCTTGGAGGTTCATTTTTATCCCTTCTTCATTATCACACTCCAAAGTTTTATGGTAACAGTCCAATTTGGTTTTATACGTGGATAACCATTCCATACCAATCAATAGGTCATAAGATCCTAGGGGAAGTATGTTAAGGGTCGATTGGGTGGGAAATCCATCCATGATGAATTGGCAAGATGGTATGACCTTTTCTACTTTTCTTTTGGCTCCAATGGCTACTTGTACCAACCATGGATTAACATGTCTAACTGGTTGCAATTTACACTTATCAATAGTTTGAGGGGCCACATAACTCAAATTAGAACCAAGTTCAATTAAAATAGAAACAATATGGTTGGCAATCATACCTTCCATCTCCACCACTGAAACTTGGTGGTCGGCTTGTTTATTATCCAAAGTTGCATAAATCCGTGGCATGCTTCTAGACACATCATTTATTGTGGTATCTTCTTGGATATTATAGACTCTCCTACTGTTTTGTTGTCTGTGTGGACAATCCCTTAGTAGTCGTTCTTCTCCGCAACCCCAACATTTCAAGGGTTCCTTCTTTGGGTTGTCAGTCTTTCCTGGGGCTGCTCCAAAAGGTTTATTTCCACTATGGGAGGGGAAATTTTGCTGATATAAACTTCTAGTAGGAAGGATTATCCTAGAGTCCTTCCTAAAGTTATTAAATCTTGAGGGTTTGAACCCTTCTTATTGATTCTCAAACTACTCTTCTTCTTCCAGTCCTTGCGAGGTTCTGTCTGACTCCCGAGTTGTTCATAACAATACCTTGCCTTTCGGATAGTGTCTTCTAGGGTATTTGGTTCATCAAACTCAATCCTGTTCTAGTAGTTCTAAGGTAACACACTAATAAATCATTGCACTTTTACCTTTTCATCCTTTATGTAGGGTACATACCTTATCATCTCAAGGAATTTATTGACATATTCCTCTATGATGAGTTGTCCCATATTGAGTTCATAGAACTCCTTAGTCTTCCCATCAAAATATTTCTCTGACATATACTTCTTCTTGAAGTGTTTCTCAAAATTTTGCCATGATAAGTCCTCTTCATGGATTCCTTTCACATTCTTAAGGCCCTCCCACCAAATGGAAGCCTTTCCATTCAAGTTGAAGATGACTATTCAAGCCTTCAAGTTTTTAGAGAAGGCATGGACTTTGAAGTACTTATTTAATCCAAGAAACCAAGGTTTTGCCTCTTCCCCTTTCTCAATCTCTCCATTGAAAGAGGGTGGTTTGGCTTTCTTGAACTCTTCATGGCCATGACTTTTGGAATGCTTTCGCTTCTTTCCTTTCCTTTGAGAATGTGAGATAGTTTTGTTGCTAGAGGATCCCTCAGAGTTGCCAGTTTCCTCTCCAGAGGACTCCCTCGGTGAGGGTGCCCTGCTTCCAAGTTGGGCCTTCCTCGAGGTACTCCTCTTAGTGTGGCCACTTATGGGACCACATTTTTGTATCTCAAGTGGAATTTGACTTCTCTTCGTATGTCGTCGATACACATGACTGGTTGTAGGTCCATCCTACAGCTGCCTCTGTATATCAGATAATCTCTACAACAAGACTGCATTAATATCCGTTTGTTTTTCTTGTCCGTTTATCAATATATCGTTGTTGGCCTTGCAACTCTGTAATTCATCCATGAGGATCCTTACAGTTTCATCCATATCTGGAGGGGTTTCCACCGCCCTCCTTTTGTCATATTATTCGTCTCTATTTTGGGATCCCTCCCCCACTTTATGGTGTGTCACCATCCTTTATAGTTGTAGTCTTCCTATGATTAATTGATTGATTGAGTTCTAACAAAACACTGATTTTTAGCCAAAAATATATTAGTTTACTAACAACACAAAGTTCATATTTCTTAAATACACACACATAGAAGAAGGTTTCATTCTTTTCTTCAGTAAAACTTTAACCAAATTTTTTAGGAAAGAGGTAAGATAGGGTGTCACCCTTAAAGTTCTTTAAATGTGATTTTTACGCAACTCGTCCATGAGCCGAAGTAGGCCAAGTGATGTAACCATACTCTGATACCAATTTTTAACACACCCGACTCCTTAATACTCTTTTAAGGGGTGGGGTATCATAGATTCATTTTTTTTCCTTAACTAACTCATCTCGAATAATTTCTTCGAGATGATTCATTCTCTTCTACTTTCCCATAGATTTCTAATGATTGCTACCATATTATAAACCGACCCTTGGATTATCTCTTACGGCTTCATCTCATTAGTATCATCTCTTGGTTCCTAACTCCCATAGGGAAGTTCCACCCATAAAAAAATATGATGGTTGGCTTAACCCTCACCTGACACGTAAGCTAACGGGGAATTCAGAGTTCAATACTTCGAAGTTGAACGTCTCCTTTCTATCTACGCCCAAGACCTCCCAAAGTCCCGAACTTCCGAAGTCCCGAAATTTTTCCACGTGGTTCCAACCTTTGGACCCTTTTGGTCTCTCTAAATGCTACACCGCAAATCCTCTGGAGTCCCAAAGTCCCGGTCACTTCACCAATCATGTTGGCTAGGCAGACATGTGCCAGGAACTAACACATAGGAGGGGTCATGGTGACACAT
Organism: Picea engelmannii; assembly: GCA_009831015.1. Classification (NCBI taxonomy): domain Eukaryota; kingdom Viridiplantae; phylum Streptophyta; class Pinopsida; order Pinales; family Pinaceae; genus Picea; species Picea engelmannii. The sequence goes on along the minus strand of ML793210.1, from coordinate 101,014 downwards.
GTTACGTTCCAATGGGCCTATAGAATATGGGATACAGACGAATCTGGGTGACACGTGGCACGTCAAGTTGGGGTCCACGTCACCTTGGATGATGTCACTGCACCACGTCACCCCAGACTGACAACCTCCTAACATTCTTTAGATATCATGGTCGAGATCTGACCATGTATATTTATAGATATACACCTCTTGTTACCTCGGGGATTCGAAGTTTGGTAGTTTTGCGATGAAAACTCCTCTTTTCTCCCAAAGTTCCCAACCTCTGAATTAAAGAGGCTAGCATCGTGTGTCCCTAGTATATCGACGGCTGGGAAAGAACCCAAAGGATCCCTCAATCTAAGGTTTTGGGTTCTTCGTGGCTCCGATTTTCATGGTTTTGGATCTCGGTTTAGTTGGTACGATAGGTTCACCTAACCACCCGGGGAACCGCCTAACGCTGGTCAATCTTATGGGTAATCGAGTCTCTCAGTTACCTTCAACTAGTATAAGGCTGGTAAGGTCAGTCATAATCCAAAGTCTCGGACTTCTGGAGCTCCGAAACCAGGAGGACTTATCTTCCTTAGGCTTAGCCTAAGGTTTCTAGGTATTGATCATATGGGTCCCATCGAACAGATCTCCTCCACTCGTCTTCCAAACAGAGAGATCTCCCCTTTCAAGTCTGGAACTAGAGATATCCCCTTTCAAGTCTTGAACTTCCCTATCCTTCCTGAGCTTTATCATGGAATGGTTAAGGAATTGGGCCCAAAATCTTGGTCGCACGACAAGGAGTCTGAAAGAGGTATCCTATTTGGACAGATAGGTTTAGATTGATACGATATCCCCTATCTTGGTCATCTTACAAGCTTATGTCTCAAGAAGCCTCATGATCTAAGCTCGGGCATACAAACTATCAGTCAGAAGTGTAAGTTCACAAGGAGATGAAGGCATACACATATCATAACCATTCCACATAGAAACCATTTACATACACACATATATACATAAACCCATTCATTCATCCATTATTTCAGTTGAATACATAAAGTAGGAAAATAATTATCAGAACCAGATAACGTGAAGCGACTGTTGAAAGGGATGCCCATTTCCTCCCAACCATAGGCTCAGTCACTCCTAACGAATTTACCACTATCCACCCTCGAGCTAGAACATGATGCTCTGAGATATAATCATTTCTTTCGGCTCATCGATAGTAGGGACGAAGGTTACTCTCCTCCTCTTGCAGGATCTTGGCAACATTTTACATGATACCAATCAAGGAGGCCCACCTTAGTACTTCCCTATTTACTCAACAACCTTGTTTATCAACTTGTATCATGACCCTGCTAGCCATTTCCTGCGACCAAAACACGCTCATTCTCTAGTTCTTCCTTGAACCCAAGAGCTTAGTCTCTCATCTCTCCACTCTTCGCAGGCCTTCCTCTACCCATCACACCTTCTTTTCTTTCCTTTCTCAACAAGATTGCATGTGGCTCAAATTCCCTGTCCATGGTCAAGTAGGAAAGCCTTATAGATGGGTGCTCTACTCCATCTCCTCATTAACTCTCGAGGAGGTCTTCCCACCTACCAACCTGACTGTAATTCATTCCTGGGTCAGAGGACTGTTCTGGTCCTGAGCAATTAAATCTAGTAAGGTATTAGTTTGGTGGAGGTTAACACAAAAATTCTTGGTCCCCTTCACCATCTCTTCCATAACATTCGTGGTCTCTCTTAGTACACCCCCCTTCCAACAATCATGCGACACATCCATTTTCTTAGTAAATAACATAATTTACATTCATTGACCTTTTATACAAAGGTCCATCAAATCAAACATTCACACATATTGAGTTTTCCCTAGTCTCTTGGACAATATAGTATATTTACAAACTGGGGGAAACAAGGTGTTACACCAGTTGATGGAAAATTTTGTAGAGTGAAGCAACCCACTATGGCATAAATTCAAGTTAAAAGACAACATGATGCACAATATCTTATTGATACTAAATCTGCACTACAGACAATCTATGACTCAGATGGAGGAGGATACAGTATGGTTGAAGTGAAGGAAGAGCTACTAGCTCTAGAAAAATGTAGAAGGAAACTTCTGGAGGCTCGGGAGGTAGAATGGAATTTAAAAAGCAGGGAAACTTGGCTGGATAAGGGGGATGACACTACCAATTTATTCCAGGCTTATGCTAAAGGGATAAAGATGGCTAAAACCATCTAGATTCTTAAGGACCCGGAAGGAAGAAAGGTATCCTCCTTTGAAGGAATGGCCCATATAGGTAAGGAGTACTTTCAAACTTTGTTCAAAGTAGATCAAAGGGAATCAATGGTTGACATAGTGAGGATGGCCCTTTTTTTCCCCAGATTTTTTGGGGAAGATGAAAACAGATCACCAATAGAGGAAGTTTTGGAAGAAGAACTCAGGGAAGTGCTCCACATTTTTCAGAAATATAAAATCATTGGTCCAGATGGTTAGACCATAGAATTTTTCATAGGGCTCTATGAGCTAATTGGGACAGACATCATGCAGATAGTAGAAGAAACTAGAATTGAAGGCGACATACATGCCCCTTTTAACTCCACCTTCATAGAACTCATTATGAAATATAATGATCCATCCTTAATGGAATATTTCCATCCCATCTCACTCTGTAACTGCATTTACAAAGTGGTCTCCAAAATTATAGCAAGAATAATCAAGGCTATTCTTTTTAGAGAACATTTTCCGAGAACAATTTGGTTTCTTGGAAGGGAGGAAAATTCATGAAGCTATTGGGGTGGTGTAGAAGGTGATGCATAGCTTGAAGTCTCGTAACTCAAAAGAGGCAATAATAAAGATTGATCTATCAAAATCGTATCGCCGAGTAAGTTGGATTTACATCCAAATGCTTCTAACCCACTTAGGATTTGAGGTCCCTTTAATCAATTGGGTAATGTGTTGTATAGCAATAGTTTATTTTGTAGTATTGATTAATGGATCGACCTCGCCTTTCTTTCATCCATAGAGGATATTGCGCAAGGATGCCCCCTATCACCCCTCCTCTTTTTTCTAATTGTTGAAATGGTGGAATTACTAGTATCTCATGAATTTGAGATCATTTCAGGAGTTCTTGTTGTGGATGTAGTGAAAGAACTGCATGCCATAATAGTCATACTCAAATGGACTATATGAAAGATCTGTCAGGGGAACACAGTTATAAAAAAATAATGATGGATAAAAGAAAAAAATATCATAAATATGGTTGTTGGGATCTTGTGGCTACCAAAAGTCATTAATTAGATATTGAAAGTGGATTCACTACAACAAATCCCTATTATTTGCTCCCATTTTTTCTTCCAAAGTTGGTTTTAGTGTATTTTTATTCATTTTTTTGAAAAAATTGTCGTTATTGATCAAGATGGAGATATTTATGGCATTTTTTGAACCAACAAAAAAATTTAGGCGCTAATAGCACCGAAAATTGTACCCCATTTAGTGCTAGAAATAATGCTTCCTTTAGTGCCAAAAATAGCGCCCCAGTTAGCACCAGAAATTGCACCAGAAGTAGCGCTGCATGCAAGGATGATTTTAGGGGCGAAATTTTGCCCATGGGCGAAATTAAGGGGCATCTAATTTTTTATTGGACGAATTTTTTGTATTAGAGTGATTTTTTTAAACTTATTTTATTAGCCCGTAATTTATTTTAAGGTAAAAATCGTGTACAAGGTTAGCCCATGCTTTTAGGAG
>ML793210.1:66931-86017 GCA_009831015.1 Picea engelmannii | reverse complement strand
ACTAAAATATTCGCCAAAAAATTATATATACATTTTATATTATTGATAAAATAGCCCTCAATTTTTCCTATGTATCATGGGGATTCGCCCATTTATTATACATATAAATTTAGGGGGGGTTCTTAAAATCACCCCTGGCTGCATGTAGTTAGATTAGCCTAAATAGTTAATTAGTTGAGGTGTTGGGGGTTAAGTGGATAGGGGCTTTGAGGATTATGGGATTTAGGGATTTGGGGTACATGGATTAAGGGTTAATGGATTAGCAGTTAGGGTTTAAGGGATTAAGGGTCAAGAGGTAAGGGATTTGGCACTTATGGGTTAAGCAGTTTAATTATTAATGGCTTAGGGATTATGGGTTAGGGGATTAGTGTTTAAGTGCTTAGGGCAAAGGGGTTTATGGATTAAGGGATTAGAGATTAGTGTTAAGTTTTTAAGGGATGATGGCTTAGGGGTTAGGGTATTTAGGGCTTTGTGTTAATGGATTAGTGATTAACTAAGGTTGAGGGCTTAAGGGTTAATTAGGGATTAGGGCTTACGACTTTAAGGGTCAATCGATCAGGGGTTAGGGGAGTTAGGTCTTTGTTAGAACTCTCTTGAAATTTCATGGAACCTCTTCCAACATGCCAATCACCAATTCCATCCACTGATGTCGCACAGTGAGCAGTGAATGGGGCCAACTTTGAAATTTCTTCAAACGGTTCATATATGCGTTGAAATTTGACATGGTTAGACTAGACATGTGCCTGGATGGTATGAGAGGGTTTCAATACTCAAGGATACCTTATTCCCCCACATAATATTTGAGATCATCCATGTTTGCATCAATGCTCATCATGCAGTCTCATTGTCAACATCTATCATTAAAATTGACGAAATGATGGTCAAAACTCTCTTGAAATGTCATGGAACGTCTTCCAACATGCCCATCACCAATGTCATCCACCAATGTCACACGGTGAGAAATGAATATGGTTTAGCGTCGGATGTGCTTAAATAGTTAATTAGTTGAGGTGTTGGGGGTTAAGTGGATAGGGGATTTGAGGATTATGGGATTTAGGGATTTGGGGTATAGGGATTAATGGTTAATGAATTAGGGGTTATGGTTTAAGGGATTAAGAGTAAAGAAAAAAGGGATTTGGTTCTTATGGGTTAGGTAGTTTAATGGTTAATGGCTTAGGTATTATGGGCTAGGGGATTAATGTTTAAATTGTTAAGGCATATGGTTTTATGGATTAAGGGATTATGGATTAGGGTTTAAGTGTTTAAGGGTCGATGGCTTGGGGGTTAAGGGATTTAGGACTTTTGTGTTAAGGGATTATTCATTAACTAAGGTTGAGGGCTTAAGGGTTTAGGGATTAAAGGATTAACCATTTAAGGGTCAATGGATTAGGGGTTAGGGGTTAGGTCGAAATTTTACATGGTTAGACGAGACACATGCCTTGATGGTATGTGGGGGTTTCAAGAGTCAAGGATGCTTGATGTCCTTTCATAATCATTGACATCCTCCACATTTGCATGAACCTTCATTATGTGGTCTGATCATTTTCATCATTTGTCATTCCCATCTACAGAATCTTGGTTGGAACTCTCTTGAAATGTCATGGAATTTCTTCCAACACGCTCACCTGCAATGTCATCAGCCGACCTGACACAATGAGCAGTGAATGGGGCCAATGTTCAAATTTCTTCAAAATGTGATTGTATGCGATGAAATTTTACATGGTTAGACTAGGTGAATGAATTGACAGTATGGGAGGGTTTTAATACTTAGTGAAATCATTGAGATTGGATATTGATGTTTTGATATGAAATAGGAAACTAAAATTGAACTTTAATTTATTAAATTTTCACCTAATTCTAGGTGATTAAAATCTTTTATTTTGTTATATTATGTTTATTTCTTAATAAAACATAAAAAAAAATGTATGCCCAACATTAAAATGAAAACAATATAAAAATAATGAAGTTAACAATGTTGCTTATTCAAATCATTGTGAGATATGTGATTTCATCTACCACACGAGCTAAATTATCCCTCTTTTCACAAAGGCTTATCTTTAATTGCTTGAAGCATGACATTTTGTCATTTGCAATTTTGCTAACAACTCTTAAATATGCCCTCTTGCCTCATCTTGAAATAGTGTTCTCCTAAATCAATTGGCTTACATATGGCTGACCTATTCTACATGTTACCCCTCATATTGTATGAGGCATTGTACTAGTTTGAAGACCCTGCCCAAGCAGGTTGTGTTTGGAGGATGTGTGTCTTGATGGCTATCGGTTGTGGATTTGATACATATTATTTCATTTAACATCATCTCTTGGGGAATCATTGCATATTTGGACGATTTCATATGACGTATGGATATTGATAGAGAATTGAGCTTGATGAGGGTCTTACATATATGGTTCACTCTTTTTTTAGCCTTAGCACATTCATGGAGAGGGATACCCATCAACTAAGGGTTTTCCCTAAGTTTTATTTTTCACTGCTTGATATTCCTTGAGATAGTGTGCCCTCACTCTAGGGCACATATCCCTAAGGTGCATGCCATGGAAAGTGTGTTTTGCATTCTATGGTTGAGATATATTCGTGAGGAGTGCCTTAGCTTTGGGGCCCTATTTTTAGCATGTGGTTGAGATTTCAAGGAGGTTTGTTGACTCATATCATGGAAATCTCCCTTGGTCATTACATCTTGGCACATTTATTGAGGAGGCCTAACTACCCCGCACATAGTTCTGGAGTACCCCATGGTTTTGAGATGATTGATGGTATTAGCACAATGTTTCATGCTCTAGCACATGGTTTTGGGGTTTCAGATTGGTTTAGTGGGATGTTTCATCCTTTATGAGTATTTTCCTAGGTTGTCCCACTTTTGGCCCTTGGTTTGAGGAGAGATGGTTTATTGCACATAAATTGGTACTAATGACACACATTTTGAGGACAACCATCTCTTTAAGGGGGTTTTTATGACAACCAAGGGGCCACTATTGCACACATGTCCATGCAATCCATCATTTGATGAGTTGGTTATTGCATTGGAGGAAGCATCCTCAATAACCTTGCTATCTTAGGCATTGTTTTGGCATTTATAGATTGTTGACTTATTAAACAAGTGGAGCACTACCCTAGTTTCCATATGGGCACATTTATTGTTTATGTAACTGTCCTATGGCCAATTTCAATCATTTAATCACTCATCTAGTTGATCTTCTTCTTGTCAAATTGGGTGATTTGCCTCCCAAACATGTTGTTTATTCCTTTTTTCACAATCTTCCACAATTTGTGCTAAATGAGGCACAATTTGCACCCCATTTAGCGCCCCAAATTGATTACATTTTCTATCAATAGTCGACGCTAAATCCAGTGCTAATGGCACCCAATTTACCACTGACTATTCAAACAAAAAAATAAATAAAAGACCCCACACGCAACGAAAATCAAACCATTAACAATGTGAATTCATGAATTTTTGGGAAATATGTAATGTCCCCATCGAGATTTCAAAAATTAAAAGACCCAATGCGTAAGGAAAATCAAACCATTAACAATTTGCATTCATAAATTTTTGGGAAATATGTAATGTTCCCATCCATATTTCTTCATTGATATTCATAGAAGCTTAGTTCATTCTTTGGCAGTTGAGTTTCTCTTGGTGGTGGAAGAGTTTCATGAATTTTGATTGAGTTTGGGTTAAAAGGAGGTCAAATGTTTTGTGTTGGATAGCATACTCTCATTGAAGGATGTTTCTCTGCAGTGGGGGAAAATTTTGGGTGTGTTTGGCACATATCTTTCATGGAGAGGCCGATTTTACCCACCAGAAATCGTATTACACTTGACGGGTGCACTAACTCTGCAAAAATCATGGTATTCACCTCTGGTATGGTATGATTCATTGTTGGCTGGTATATTAGAGTGGGAGAGTTGAATTTTATTGTGGACCGAGTAGTCCACCATGAACATACTCGCTTTTGAGTTTTGTAAGTGTCCATATCCTCTGTTTATGCATTGACCATATAGTTGTAGGGAAACAAATATTTCAAGCTTTATTCTCAGCCCATTCAGCCCTGAAATCTTATGCTTACAACAACAACAAGAATACCATACAAATTTTGTGTATAAGCAAAGGAGTGCAAGGTAACAACTTAACTGTTTGAAAAAATGTTTCTATGGATTTTTTTATAAGCTTGACCTTAGAACATGAAGGATTTAGAATCATGTTGTAAATTAGAACACTCACTCTTGTGCCTAGAACTTCATATTGGTTGTATGCTTGAGATAACTATGTTTCCATTTCTAAAAATTGGTCTTTGCATTTTTCTGAGAAATGCACTAGCATTTTCTTTACATTTGGTTGTATTGGCATTAGAGAGTATTTAACAACTGAAATTCACTATCTAAAAAAAATCCTTCAAACAAAACTGTGAAAGAACTATTAGAGAGGGGATTTCCATATGCTGGAAAATTTGTGGATTTTGTTATTCCTCTTACAGGTCTGCATATAACAGATCATGGCGCATGTACAACAGTTGAACAAGAGCATACAAAACCACCTTTTGAGATATCTAACAACCCTCAATCACCCAAGTGCTTGCCTCACGGTTGGAGCAATACTCTTACAGTGTTATATGTCAACAATTAGCTTCCTTTGTGTATCCAAAACTGTGTTCTCATGTTTGGAAATTCGTATATCACATGGTGAAGGGGGCCCTATTCATTCATTAGAAATTGAAATCTCAAGAGAGCTCTTGTATATGCCTATTTTCAACAGGAATCTATATATCTAACAAGGATTCCTCATATGGTTCATATGAGGAAATTGAGGTAAACTCATTTCCAGGTCATTGGAATGGGGTGTTGTCATAATATGCATTCATGCAAAGCAAAGGGTTAAAAATATAGCTGTTATTGGGCATATGTGAGTTGAAGAACTTAAATATTTTGTAGGGAAGCCTCCCTAATGGTGGTCTTGGATCACCTTGAAGAGTCGGAAGACAAATTGAGGTGACAGTGGTTTGTCTTCTGATTTTCCTTCAATTTGTCTTCAGTGAAGATGATTCGAATTATTTTCGGTATGAAATGAGAGAGGAGATATAATAAAGAAATGTATAGATATATATTGGATATCCAATAATATAACTAAAATGTATCAGAGATGAAACCATACACACAGAGATAAAATAATACACAATTTTATATTAATGAGCGAAAATGTACAAAGACTGTAAAAATATAGAGTGAAAGACTCACTAGAATGGTGGCAGCTTATCTATGAGAAGAAATGTGATCGATACTCACATATGTGAGAATATTATCTTACAATGAGGCTCCAAATGCCTTTTATCATAAAGAAAATCCAAAACCCTAACCCCGAAATATGAAAAGCCAACAATTTTGTGGACCCCGTTTTGGGTAGTTTGGTGTATCAACTTCCCAGGGGTGTAACTTTGACATACAATCTCCGTTTTGGGTGCACGATAGTTCGTTGGAAAGGTATCGTCGAAGATATTAAATTAGGGGGCTCAATCAAAGCCTTTGACTGTCATTGAGAATCTCTATCCAAAAAAACCTTCATTTAGGCCCTCAAAATGGACTCAGAAGTTAAAAACTGCTAAAAATAGTAAATTACCAAAATTGCCATAAAATTGTTTTGAGCTAGTTAGAAAAGTTGGATGGCAATAGATACACACTTGGATCAATCCTCCCTCCTTAGGAAGAAATGGTCTCCATTTTGTTGAGTGCTCGGGGGAGAGGGAAAAGCGTTTGATGTATCTGCATCTTGATGAGTTGCTTACCTTGTTGGAGAAGTTGCATTGCTTAGCTTGTTGAAGGTTGTCACGCACATGTTGCTGGAAGGATTGAAATTTTTTAACCAGTCTAGCTACATGATATGCTTGTGTGCAGAAGGAATCTTCACACTTTGCTGCAATCTTGTCGACCTGCTTCTGTTGGATAGAAGGTGCTTGGGCCGAGGCTGTAGTGGTTGCAGTATTCTTTTGTTCACCTTTTGAACGAATTGTGAAGAATTTGAATTTTGTAGTATGAGATACTACCTTGTGACATTGTTTAGGTGGAACAATAGTCGGAACTACCTCTGGTATTCTATAGATATGGCCCCCAGAGAAACAATGACATTGCGGGGTTGAGACTCATAAACAACATGGTGCTTCCACATATATGGTTCGCCCAAGAGAACATCATAGACATCCATTGGGGAAACATCACATAATACCTCATCCTTGAAGGGATGGATGCCATATGACAATCGACACTGTAGGTTGACACATAGATCTCTTCCCCGACGAAGCCGCCCGATGTTGTATGGTCGTGGGTGTGGTGTTGTCGACAATCCCAACAATTTGACGACCTCTACTGAGATGAGGTTCTTTTGGCTTCCGCTATCAACAAAAAAATGCAACGAGGTCCCCTTCACCCACATCTGTGAATGAAAAAGGCGCTCCCCCTCTTGAGGATCTCTTGGTTCTTCTAGTTGAATTGTTGTGGTCGCAACAATAGCAGTGGGGTCTGCGTCAATGATCTTTCATTTACCAGTATTTTCATAATCATATTCTGAATCTGGGTTCGACTCCTTGTCTTTGATATCAGCCACCAATGAATTTTTTGAGTGACATTCCTCGGTGTTGTTCCAGGGGATTTTGTGGAAATCACACCATTTTCTAGTGTCCTTCTTTGTCTTCCCTTGACCCTTCTTTTCCTGTGGCTTGGACTGGTTTTAGGGAGACTGTTTGTTAGGGTCGTCTTTATCGTACTTTGGTTGTTGCATATTTTCAGACCCAAACTCCCATTTTTTATGGTGCTTAAATTTCTGCTCGATTTTAACAACATATCAATAAGCAACATCGAGTGATGAGATGTCCAGAAAATTCATTTCAGTTTGGATGTATTTGTGTAGAGCCCCATGGTATTTCAGAACCAAATGTCATTCAGAGTCTTTGATACTCAAATTGGTGCACAAGGAATGGAAGGTATTGGTGAAATCCAGAACTGGTTGGCCCCTCTCTTGCCACAGTGTGGTCCATCTCATGTACTAGTCCTCATAGTTGCCAACAGGGTAATACGGTTCCTTTACTGCATCCACAAAAAATACCAAGTGGGATCGACCCCATATATTCCAGAATCCTTTGTGGAAATTTTATCCCAGTAAGTTTCCCACCAATGTTTGACATGGGGGAGAGCTTTAAGGAATGCGAAGGTGATATTTTCACTGTCGGAAAAATTATGAACAGAGAAATAACCTTCTAATAGATTTAACCATTTGTCCAAGGCATCTGCATCTATCTGACCTTCAGATATGGGAATATCAAAATTAACCTGTACCCTGAAAGGAGAGGTGCTTCCAAAGTGTTTGTTTGATGAATATGCTCATGTTTCTATCGGTAGGTGTTGAAGGATGTGGGAAAAATTCTCCATCATTTCGTCCCTCTGTCGCGTGAGAGCTTGCTCAAGCAACAGATTGATAGAATCATCTGCTCCATCGTTTTTATTTTCTTTCTCCATGGAGGGTTTCTTGGGCGTGCGAGAGAGATTTTCTTCAAGAGAGACAATCTTGAGACCCAACTTGATATACTTGGACCTTGTCGGGGATATGCATTGAAAAAAACAATCAAGAGCAACCTGCTCTGATACCACTGATTCAGATTATTTTCGGTACGAAATGAGAGCGGAGATATAATAAAGAAATGTATAGAGATATCTTGGATATCCAATAATATAACAGAAATTTATCAGAGATGCAACCATAAACACCGAGATATAATAATACACAATTTTTTATTAATGAGCGAAAATGTACAAAGACTGTAAAAATACAGAGTGAAAGACTCGCTAGAATGGTGGCAACTTATCTCTGAGAAGAGATGTGACAGCTACTTGCATCCATGAGAAGATGATATTGCAATGAGGCTCCAAATGCATTTTTATCATAAATAAAATCCAAAACCCTAACCCTAGAAGATGAAAAGCCAACAGTTTTGTGGACCTCGTTTTGGGTAATTTGGTGTATCAACTTCCCGGGGGCGTAACTTTGACATACGATATCCGTTTGGGGCGCACGATATCTCGTTGGAAAGGTATGGTTGAGTATATTCAATTAGGGGGGAATCGATCAGATCCTTTGACTATCATTGAGAATATCAATCACAAAAAACCTTCAATGAGGCCCTCAAAATGGCCCCAGAAGTTAAAAACTGTTAAAAATAGTAAATTACCAAAATTGCTAGAAAATTGTTTTGAGACGGTTGGAAAAGGTGGGTGGCCATCGATATCCACCTGGATCAAAATACCTTGCACATATAGAGAGGAAAAATTGAGTGGTAATAGACCCCAAGACCTTGTCTTCACAGAAAAATGGAACTTGTAGAGACCTTAATGCCTTGACAAACATTGGGTTTTTACAATAACTTCTTGAAAGAACCCTAAATCCTTCACGGGTCTATGGGAATCGGGGAAACCAACCATTAAGAATTTTCCTCACCTTCATCAACAAGCTTCATGATGAAGAAGATAATATTTCATCAAACAATGAAACAATACAATGACCAACCTTCATAAACCAATGTGCAGGAAAGGATCCACCAGCTGGGTTCTGATTGAATTTGTTCTCTCCAATCAATTAATCAATCATTTGACCCTGAATTTATCTTTCTCTCCATAAAACTGAGAGTCTCAACAATCCAAATCCAATGCAAAGCATGGGTGTATTCCTCTACACTAGATTTCTTTGGGATCCATTTGGGTTCTCTTTTTCAGGCAAGAATTGGTGTAATTCTGATTGATAGTATGAGTAAATCAATATTACAACCACCACCAGGAACTCCAAAGGAGAAAATAAATTTTGGGCATCCATTTATCTGGTTTATATTCTCTGTGGTACCATGGTACGTTATATTTTTCTTCCTAAACTCTAAGCATAAATTGTGATTCAGATAACTTAACTATATTATACATTGGTTCATGGAAATTTTCTAGTAGACATTCGTTGAGACAAAAGTTTAGACATGTTTTGTTTCACAAATTTATTATCCCAACCTGACCACATTTCTCCTTGATGCTTTTCCAACACTGCATTTCACATGATGGAAATGCTACTTCTTCCACTAGAATTCATGTCTATTCTCTGTCATCGATAACTTCCTGTCCAAATTGATTTTCTTATACATTGAGAGACTCTAGACAAAGCAATACTCTCTCTTGCATTTAGTATAGAAACTTCTTTTTGATCAAGATTTAAACTCTGCATAAGGCACTCAACACAAAGGGGTTAAAATTCATGTATAAATCTATCTATGTTTAAAGCCATGACATAGTTAGGGAAATGATATATTATTCCAGACTATCTCTATTATGATTGATGCATGAGTGATTTCTTTTGATATACTATTTACTTTATCTTTACACTTCTGGGTTCATGTAACACCCTTGCTTCCCCTAGCTTGTAATTAATCATTAATCATAATCACCATGATATGGCATGGGAACAATGTAAATGTATTATTGTTTGAATTGAAAACAACTGACTATGGAGCCGAAGCCTTGAAAGTATTGGCCATGATATCACTAGAGGAAAGAATGTGAAAACTATAAGAGAGGGTTCATTATATCGAATGACCCAAAATTTCCCTTGTTGAGGATAACAAACCTCCTCTAGTTCCCAAGGAGGATTTAGTTAATGAAGAAAGGACTGATGGTTGAACCATCAATCACCCCCATGAATGGAAGCATGGTCCAGCTACAAAAGGTCATCCCAAATTACCATAGGGCCCTGTAGACCTAGACTACCCTAGTTTCTTTCTGACAGAAGGAACATGATAGGAAGGATAAACTTCTCAAGGAAGTATGTGCATGCAAGGCATGAGAAGAATAAAAGGGAAGAGAAGAGAACACATGGAGCTCTCTAGTGGAGAATAAGACCTGAGTAGAAGGCCGTGATATTGATGATAAGGAAACATCTAATAAACCTCATAGAAGTTGTGAAAGAGAAAGGACATTTGAGAATTGGCATAAATTCCCTAGTGATATCATGGCTTGGCATAGAGGTGGTCAGAGCACTAAGAATAAATGCCTCTGAGCCTATGGTTGGGTGGAAAGGCGGACACCCACAGTTAGTTACTTGTCTACAACCTGTAATAGATAAGTATTCCCATATCATGTGTAATTGAACTGTAACTATAGATTAAAGTTGGATATCCTATGAATGTTGTAGGGATGTGCATGTTTTCTTGATGACTAGATTGTATCCCTTTATCTTTGCTTGATTGTGTAGTTAAGCAAGTAAGGAAATGTATGGTTTGTATATGTAAATCCTCGAGCCCTGTAGTGGCTCAATTTTAAACAAATGAAATGTGAGTTCGTCGACCTTGGACATAGTTTCCCCGTATGCATGTCGATACTCGCATTTGTTTTGAATCTCCTAGGAAAAAGGAGTTTGTTAAGCTCAGGAGAAAGAGCGCAAAGAGCACGCCAGTGCCTAAGTCCTTCAGAACTGATGAAACTCATGAAGGATAGCGAGATTTAAGTCTTGAAAGGAAATATCCTTTCATTTGGAAAGGTGAGAAAATGAGATCCATTCGGAAGGACCTAAGGTTTGTCACGACCATTGTATTTGGAGAAGGATCATAGGTGTTAAAACCTAGACTCCTTCAGTCTTCAAGATTTCAGCGAAATTTGGTATTCGTCGTAAGGGAGACGGATCCTTCGAATTCCCGGAGCCCAAAGTTAATTTGGGTCGTAGATCTGAGGATTCCCGAGAACTGTCCCAACCGTTGGATATACGATGTGGTCAACCCGACGTTGACCGCTTCGGGAGGACGAGGGTGTTGTAATGTCAAACCCCCCCCCGAAGGTCGTAGTCATGAAGTAATGGGGATTGTGGATCTAAGGATCCTTTGAGACCCCTCTTGACTATTCGATCATGGGGACGCATGTATCATGTCGAGAGCATGTGGGGACCCACTTTCTGAGTGACAAAATTTCGAGACATGGAGACCTTGTGGTAGGGTAAAGGGACGTCAGTGACCAGAGGAATGTGCCATGTATTCTTATCAAATTGTTTTGGGATGAAAGATGCCCCTCTAGAAATGGCCCAAAAACAAGACCCAAGGGACCCTTGAGTGGAAGTTACGATCTGTATATCTCTAGGGTTACGTGGATACCCTCAGACTGTCAAATCTAGGTTGTGGTTAGCCTGGCACTGATCGATTCCGAGAGAAAAGAGGATTTTGCATCGCAGAACTTCCTAAGGCTGGAGTAGAGAAGTAATGAGGACCATCGATCCTTGGATCCTTTGGGATCCATCTCAATCGTTGATATTGTTAGGGACCTAACCCGCAGATAGGTAGAACAATATATTCGGATGTAATAAAGGTCAATATTAACAAGGCCTTGCAATAAAGTAGAATAATTCGAATGTAAGAAGACCTAATAGAAGCTTCATCTTCTAGAAGAATCTTCCTCTAGATGGTTCTTTTCATAGACACATTTAGTATAAATAGGAGTCGAGGGTATGAGAACCCTAGCTTGGATATTATTGTAATACATCTCTCCTCGATTGGAGGTTTCCCCCTCGAAGAGGCCCATGAACATTGCTCTCAGAATCAAAGTGCCATTTCTGGTGTTATTTATATATCATTTCAGTATTATTGTGGTGTTTTTCTGGTTATATTGTTGTTTATCTGCCATTTATAGCATTTTATTTTTGTTCTGCATACTTTTTATATCGGGAATATTACAAGTGGTATCAGATCACTTTCCTCGACACAAATTGTGAAGAAGATGAATTTTGTAGTATGAGATACTACCTTGTGACACTGTTTAGGTGGAACAATAGTCAGAACTACCTCTGGTATTCTGTAGAGATGACCCCCAGAGAAACAATGACACTACGGGGTTGAGACTCGTAAACAACATGGTGCTTCCACATATATGGTTCTCCCCATCATACTTAAACAAAAAGGCGCTCCCCCTCTTGAGGATCTATTGGTTCTTCTGGTTGAATTGTTGCGGTCCCAACAATAGCAGTGGGGTCTACATCAATGATCTGTCATTTACCAATATTTTCATAATCATATTCTGAATTAGGGTTAGGCTCCTTGTCTTTGATATCGACCACCAATGAATGTTTTGAGCAAAATTCCTCGGTGTTGTTCAATGGGATTTTTTGGAAATCACACCATTTTCCGGTGTCCTTCTTTGTCTTCCCGTGACCCTTATTTTCCTGTGGCTTGGACTAGTTTTCGAGAGACTTTTTGTTAGTGTCGTCTTTATCATACATTGGTTGTTGAAGATTTGCAGACCCAAATTCCCATTTGTTCTGGTGCTTAAATTTCTTCTCAATTTTAACAACATATCGATAAGCAGCACTGAGTGATGAGATGTCCAGAAAATCCATTTCAGTTTGGATGTATTTTTGTAGAGCCCCACGGTATTTTAGAACCAAATGTCATTCGAATTCTTTGATACCCAACTTGGTGTGCAAGGCATGGAAGGTATTGGTGAAATCCAAAACTGCTTGGCCTTTCTGTTGCCGCAGTGTGGTCCATCTCATGTACTGGTCCTCATAATTGCCAACAGAGTAATATTGTTCCTTTACCACATTCACACAAAAAATACCAAGTGGGATCGACCCCATATGTTCCAGGCTCCTCTTTGGAACTTTTCTCCCAGTAAGTTTTCCACCAATGTTTGACATGGGGGATAACTTTAAGGAGTGCGAAGGTGATCTTTTCCCTATCGGAAAAATTATGAACAAAGAAATAACCTTCTAACAGATTTAACCATTTGTCCAAGGCATCCGCATCTATCTGACCTTCAAATATGGGAATATAAAATTAACCTATACCTTGAAAGGAGAGGTGCTTCCAAAGTGTTTGTTTGATGAAGATGCTCCTGTTGCTATCGGCAGGCATTGAAGGATGTGGGAAAAATTCTCCATCATTTCGTCCCTCTGTCGCGTGAGAGCTTTCTCAAGAAACAAATTGATAGAATCATTTGCTTCGTCATTTTTATTTTCTTTCGCCATGGAGGGTTTCTTGGGCGTGCGAGAGCAATTGTATTCAAGAGATACAAGCTCAAGACCCAACTTGCTATACTTGGACCTCGTCGGGGACATGCACTGAAAAAAACGATCAAGAGCAGCCTGCTCTAATACCACTGATTCAGATTATTTTTGGTACAAAATGAGGGAGAAGATATAATAAAGAAATGTACAGAGACATCTTGGATATCCAATAATATAACATAAATGTATCATAGATGTAACCATAAACACAGAGATATAGTAATACACAATTTTCTATTAATGAGCGAAAATGTACAAAGATTGTAAAAATACAGAGTGAAAGACTCGCTAGAATGGTGGCAGCTTATCTTTGACAAGAGATGTGACGAATACTCACATCCATGAGAATATGGTCTTACAATGAGGCTCCAAAGGCCTTTTTATCATAAATAAAATCCAAAACCCTAACCCTGGAAGATGAAAAGCCAACAGTTTTGTGGACCCCGTTTTGGGTAGTTTGGTGTATCAACTTCCTGTGGACATAATTTTGACATACGAACTTCGTTTGGGGTGCACGATAGCTCGTTGGAAAGGTATCTTCGAGGATATTCAATTAGGGGGCTCAATCCCAAAAAAACTTCATTTAGGCCCTCAAAATGGCCCCAGAAGTTAAAAACTGTTAAAAATAGTAAATTACCAAAATTGCCAGAAAATTGTTTTGAGCCAGTTGGAAACGGTGGGTGGCCACCGATAGCCACCGATAGCCACCTGGATCAGAATACCTTGCAAATCCAGAGAGGAAAAATTGAGTGGTAATAGGCCTCAGGACCTTGTCTTCACAGAAAAATGGAACTTGTAGAGACCTTCATGCCTTGACAAACATTGGGTTTTTACAATAACTTCTTGAAAGAACCCTAAATCCTTCATGGGCCTATGGGCATCAGGGAAACCGACCATTAAGAATTTTCCTTCATCAAAAATATCTCCCTGTACCTCGCCTTCATCAACAAGCTTCATGATGAAGAAGATAATATTTCGCCAAACAATGAAACAATACAATGACCAACCTTCATAAACCAATGTGCAGGAAAGGATCCACCAGTTGGGTTCTGATTGAATTTGTTCTCTCCAATCAATCAATCAATCATTTGACCCTGGATTTATCTTTCTCTCCATAAAACTGAGAGTCCCACCCATCCATCCAAATCTAATGCAAAGCATGGGCGTATTCCTCTGCACTAGATTTCTCTGGGATCCACTTGGGTTCTCTTTTTTAGGCAAGAATAGGTGTAATTCCGATTGATAGTATGAGTAAATCAAGGTTACAACCACCACCAGGAAATCCAAAGGAGACAATAACGTTTGGGCAACCATTTATTTGGTTTATATTCTCTGTGGTACCATGGTAGGTTATATTTTGCTTCCTAAACTCTAAGCATAAATTGGGATTCAGATAATTTAACTATATTATACATTGGTTCATGGAACTTTCCTGGTAGACGTTGGTTGAAGACGACTTTTAGACATGTTGTGTTTCACAAATTTATTCTCCCAATCTGACCACATTTCTCCTTGATGATTTTCCAACACTGCATTGCACATGCTGGAAATGCTACTTCTTCCACTAGAATTCATGTCTGTTCTCAGTCATCGATAACTTCCTCTCCAATTTGATTTTCTTATACATTGAGAGACTTTAGACAAAGCGATACTCTCTCTTGCATTTAGTATAAGAAATTCTTTATGATCAATATTTAAACTCTGCACAAGGCACTCAACACAAAGGGGATAACATTCATGTATAGATCTATCGATGTTTAAAGCCATGACATAGTTAGGGAAATTATATATTATTCCAGGCTATCTCTATTATGATTGATGCATGAGTGATTTCTTCTAATATACTATTTACTTTAGGTTTACACTATTGGGTTCATGTAACACCCATGTTTCCCCCAACTTGTAATTAATCATTAATCATAATCACCATGCTATGGCATGGGAACAATGTAAATGTATTATTGTTTGAATTGCAAACAACTGACTATGGGGTTGAAGCCTTGAAAGTATTGGCCATGATAACATGAGAGGAAATAATGTGAAAACTATAAGAGAGGGTTCATTATATCGAATGACCCCAAATTTCCCTTGTTGAGGATAACAAACCTCCTCTAGTTCCCAAGGAGGAATCAGTTAATGAAGAAAGGACCGGTGGTTGAACCATCAATCAACCCCATGGATGGAAGCATGGTCTAGCTACAGAAGGTCAGCCTGAAGTACCACAGGATCCTGCAGACCCAAACTACCCAAGTTTCCTTCTGATAGAATGAAAATGACAGGAAGGATAACCTTCTCAAGGAAGGATGTGTGTGCAAGGCATGAAAATATAAAAGGGATGAGAAGAGAATGCAGGGAGCTCTCTAATGAAGAACGAGACCTGAGTAGAAGGCCGTGAGCTTGATGCTGAGGAAGCATCTGATAAACCTCGTAGAAGATGTGAAAGAGAAATTACCTTTGAGAATTGGCATAAATTCCCTAATGATATCATGGCTTGGCACGGGGGTGGCCAGAGTGCTAAGAATAAATGCCTCTGATCCTGTGGTTGGGTGGAAAGGAAGACACCCATAGTCAGTTAGTTGGTTGCAAACTGTAATAGATAAGTATTCTCATATCACGTGTAATTGAACTATAACTGTAGATTAAAGTTGGATATCCTATGAATATTGCAGGGATGTGCATGTTTGCTTGATGACTAGATTCTATCCCTTTATATTTTCTTGATTATGTAGTTAAGAAAGTAAGGACCTATATGGTTTGTATATATAAATGCTCAATCCCTATAATGGCTCAATTTTAAGAAAATGAAATGTGAGTTCGTCGACCTTGGACATAGTTTCCTCATATGCATTTCGATACTCCTAGTTTTTTTTAGTCTCCTGGGAAAAAGGAGTTTGTTAAGCTCAAGAGAAAGAGTCCAAAGCGTGTGCCAGTGCCTAAGTCCTTCAGAACTGATGAAACTCATGAAGGATAGAGATATTTAAGTCTTTAAATGGAAGATCCTTTCGTTTGGAAAGACTAGCGAATGAGATCCGTTTGGAAGGACCCAAGGTTTACCATGACTCTTTGATTTGGAGAAGGAGTGTAGGTGTTAAATCCTCGACTCCTTTAGTCTTTGAGATTTCAGCGAAATTTGGTATTCGTCATAAGGGAGACGGATCCTCCAAAGTCCCGAAGCTCGAAGTTAATCAGGTTCGTAGATCTGAGGATTCTCAGGTATTGTCCCAACCATCGGGTCTACAATGTGGTCAGCCCAACGTTCACCTCTTCAGGAGGACGGGGGTGTTGTAATGTCAAAACCTCCCTCGAAGGCTGGATTCACGAACTAATGGGGATTGTGGATCTAAGGATCCTTCGCGACCCCTTTTGACCGTTCAATCATGGGGACGTGTGTATCATGTCGAGAGCACATGGGGGTCCACGTGTCGAGTGACGAAATTGCCAGATATGGTGCTGTCATGGCAAGGTAAAGGGATGTTGGTAACTAGAGGCATGTGCCACGTATTCTTATCAGAGTGTTTTGGGATGACAGATGTCCCTCTAGGAATGACCCAACAACAGGACCCAAGGGACCCTTGAGTGGAAGTTACGATCTATAGATCTTTGGGGTTATGTGGATACCCTCAAAATGTCAGATATAGGCTGTGGTAGCGAAGTAATGAGGATTGTTGATCCTTCTGAAGGCTAGAGTAGCGAAGTAATGAGGACTGTTGATCCTTGGATCCTTTGGGATCCCTCTCAATCGTTGATATTGTTAGGGGCCTAACCCTCACATAGATAGAATAATATATTCAAATGTAATAAAGGTCAATATTAATAAGGACTTGCAATAAAGTAGAATAATTTGAATGTAAGAAGACCTAATAGAAGCTTCTAGAAGGATATTCCTCTATATGGTTCTCTTGATAGACATATTTAGTATAAATAGGAGTCAAGGGTATGAAAACCCTAGCTTGGATATTATTGTAATAAAGCTCTGCTCGACTAGAGGTTTCCCCCACGAAGAGGCCCGTGAACATTTCTCTCAGAGTCAAAGAGCCCTTTCTGGGTGTTATTTTGATATCATTTCAATATTATTGTGGTGTTGTTCTAGTTATATTGTTGTTTATCTACCATTTCTATCATTTTTTTTCTATTCTACATACTTTTTATATCTAGAATATTACAAGTTGTACCAAAGCACTTTCCTCGACAAAAATTGCGGGTTAATTTTTTTTCAGAGTAGAGACGTATTACGGTGTCTTTAAGCCAAAAATATTTTTCGTTACGCGCATAAACCAACGGTTTAGGGATTCATACATGTAGGAAATATAAGTGGTACTTAAGCACACATCTGTTGGCCACCCTTGTAACCCCTGTTAGTACCCCTTCGAGTGGTAGCGCATCAGACAACACATGTGTACAGATCGACCTAGATTACCTGAATCCCTCTTTAGATAAACTGATTGGCCGCCTGACTGTTATAGTGCCACTGAGAACAACACTTGGGAAGATACTATCTAATACATGGGTAGTTGGGTAGTACGGCTAAAGGCATGGTCTAGCTTCCTTAGTTAGTGCCATGAGATATTGGGTCGAGTACTACTATTGGTGTTGGAAATATGGCTATAGCAGAGATGACACAGTTGGTCAAGGTTGTCATTGATGGAAATCGGTCAGATGGTCAAGGTTGTCATTGATGGCAATAGGCTGGTTATAGAGCACGCACAAGAGATGCTGGAAAACAAAAGCTGAAACACAGTGCTGAAACAAAGCTGGAACACAGAAGCTGAATCACAGATGCTGAAACACAACGCTGGGCTGAAACAAAGTGCTGAAACAGAGCTGGAACACAGAAGTTAAATCACAGATGCTGGAACACAGATGCTGGAACGTAGATGATGAAACACAGATGCAGAAACACAATGTTGAAACAGAGCTGGAACTTATGCTGAAACACAGTGCTGTAACAGTTGAAACACAGTAATGCTACAGATGCTGAAACACAGCACTGGGCTTAAACACAGTGTTGAAACAGAGCTGGAACACAGAAGTTAAATCACAGATGATGGAACATAGATGCTAGAACGTAGATGATGAAACACAGATGCAGAAACAAAATGTTGAAACAGAGCTAGAACTTATGCTGAAACACAGTGCTGTAACAAATGAAACACAGTAATGGTACATATGTTGAAACATAGCGCTGGGTTGAAACACAGTGCTGGAAACTATGCTGAAACAGCGCTGGATCTTTGCTGATAAGAACGCACGCCTTAGCCAAGGTCATGACTAAGTAGCAAAAGTTACCAATAGTTTTCTTTAAGAAATAGCACGAATGATGTGGCATGCGTAGAGGAGGCATGGAAAGAGCCAGTACAGAAAATCAGGGAGAACGCTGGCATGCGAAAAGCAGAAGAAAGAATGAAAGAAAGGGAAACTGCAGTTGGAGTTGAGAAAAGCGGAAGGAATTTTAGTCTAAAAATAGACTGGCAGTTAAGACAGGAAGAGAACAACGTTGCATGATGTGGCATGCGTAGAGGAGGCATGAAAAGAGCCAGTTCAGAAAATCAAGGAGAATGCTGGCATGCGAAAAGCAGAAGAAAGAAAGAAAGAAAGGGAAACTGCAGTTGGAGTTGAGAAACGCAAGGAAAACCTCTGCATGTGGTGAATCTATATAATGCATTGGAACAGAGATGAATTGACTGCTGAAGAGAGAAGAAGGGAGAATAAGGGAGAGATCTGCAGGTGAGAAAAGTGAGAGGAGAATCTGCGCGACAGGAGAAGAAGCTGAGAATGGGCTGCAAAGGAAAGTGAAGCAGAGAAGCAGATCGGAAATAGAGAAGAATGCAGAGTAGATCAGCAGAAAGGGTAAGCAAGATATATCAGAATGAACAAGTTGGCTTGAGCAATATTAATTTTGGCAAATTAGGGTGGTAGGGTGGTGCTAGGGAGACGTATGTCTCTTTCTCTGCAAGTGGGTGCTTGTAGAATCTGAAGGTTGGTGCCTTCACTCAGTTGGTGCTGAAGTAAA
>ML793210.1:50984-66881 GCA_009831015.1 Picea engelmannii | reverse complement strand
CCCTGGTTGGGTTTCCTCTTGAAAAATCTGTGTCTCATACTTGTGAGTGAATGCTGTGTGTGATTGCTATTCTTTATGTTATCTGCTTTATGTTTATAACTCTAAATTTCATAGTAAAGACTCACTGCCACTAAGATTAATGATTCAAAGTAAAAAAGAAGAGAAATAGTTAATAATCTACACTAACTGATTTACCCCCCCCCCTCTCAGTTAGTTCATACATGTAACAGTTGGACCCCACACGTATATCAAAGAGTTATAGAATAGGGAAAACCCTTGTCTATAGAACCCTTAAATACCTAACCCTCGGGGACGGAAACATAAAAAAAAATTAAAACAGACAAGATCTATTGCCGCGCAACTATGTTCGGGTTGCCAAATCACTACACATTTCT
Organism: Picea engelmannii; assembly: GCA_009831015.1. NCBI lineage: Eukaryota > Viridiplantae > Streptophyta > Pinopsida > Pinales > Pinaceae > Picea > Picea engelmannii. Next base: position 66,486 of record ML793210.1, on the reverse strand, counting down.
TCCTAGTTAATCATTTGGGCATTTCATCACTACAGTATTCTTTATACCGGAGTATAAATCATCACCATTATTTGAGACTTATTCCATTGGATTCATCTCTTCTCCCTTATGACATTCATACATATCATTTTTCAACAAAAATTTTTACGCCACCCACCCCATTTCGGTTCCCTGATCATCATGGCCCATTCCTGTAGCCAAGACTTGGAAGATCGCTTCAATACCTTGCCATCTAATTTCACATAGACCCAACAAGAAGTGAAACAACTTAGTGCCAATGTTTCCGCCATCAATACAACCATCCAGTCCTCCATCATTGTCTCAATCGAGGAACTCAAACAAGACATGACTACCCATCTTGAATCTTTCATTTCGATGATCTACACCAAGTTGCATATCCATGCAGATAACCCTTTATCTGACCCACCTCCACATACTGAAGCTGAAAATTCCTCTCATTCCCATAATTTTCAGCCACATCACTTTCAACTTGACCTATGCTTTCTGTGGGTGGATGTGACCAAATTCGATGGCTCGGATCCCACTGGTTGGGTAACACAAATGGAACATTATTTCTCTTTATATGACATTACATATGACTTGGCCAAACTTCGATATGGTGTTATCCATCTAGATCGAGAATGTTGGCAATGGTGGCAATGGAGAAAAACTTCCCGTCAAGGGTATATTGCTTGGACACACTTTGTGGCAGAGATTTATGAATGATTTGACATTGACACCAACCATTTAGGACATTTGACAAAGTTGAAACAATCCGAAATAGTGGAAGACATTATAGCTGCTTTTGAGCGCCTGGATTTTCAGATAGAGGGCATGTTTGATGCCTTTTCCTGAGAATTTTTTATCAGTGGCCTCAAGGATGAGATTTGGGACCATGCCCTCATGACTCGGCCTCAAAGTTGGGTGGAGGCTACTAAAAGAGCTAAAGAAGCACAACAAATTGTATCTTCTCAAAACTAGAAACCCACCTTTATCCCTGACACTAAACCAATAAATCCCACTACTCCCTCTGCTCCACTAAAGATAAAAAAAATGACTAGGGATGAAATGGTTGAACGCCAACTCAAAGGCCTTTGTTATAATTGTGATGACAAATATTTTCTGGGCCACAAGTGTAAGGAAAAAAATATTTTGATGGCCATCTCAGAGGGTATTTCGGAAGAGGATGTTGAAACTCCCATTGTGTCTGAGTCACCTGAAACCACTGACATAACCCCTCCCTCAGACCCTCCCAAAGTAGAACCAACCATTTCCCTAAATGCTCTCACTGGCTTCTCTTCTCCCCAAACCCTCAAGCTAATCGATTACATCAAGCATAGGAAGGTCATCATTCTGGTTGATAGTTCAAGCACCCATAATTTTATTCATCGCCACATTTCCCAAGAAACTCATTTCTATATCCACGCAGTCAATAATTTCCAAATAATGATTGCTAATGGTGGCTCCATGAAATGTGGAAGGCATTGTGAAAATGTGTGTCTCCAAATTGGTGTCTACCACTTGAAATCTCATGTTTTTGCTATCAACATGGGCGGTTGTGACATTGTGTTGGGTGCAGATTGGCTAAGGAATTTGGGTCCCATTCTCATGGATTTTAAGGAATTAACCATGCAATTCGACCAGGAGATCCACTGATATAAGTTACAAGGCATCACTACTGGTTCACCAGATATCATTAGTTCTCATCACATGGAAAAGCTGCTCAAAAAAGGTCATTCTAGCGTTATTGCCCAACTCCATGCCATACAACCAGTAAAGACACCCTCGGTGATGTAAGACCTCCAATCCAGCCTCTTTAAACATTAAGTGGTCTTTTCCACTCCCCAAGGACTCCCTCCTTCCTGTGGTGTTCATGATCATTCCATTCCCCTTGTACCAGGAAGCCTTCCTCCCAATATCTGTCTGTATCGTCACCCCTTTTCCCCAAAAAATGAAATTGAGAAAATGGTTTAGAAACTCCTTAACGCAGGCGTTATCCACCCTATTATGAGCCCCTAATCTTCTCCTATGGTCATGGTCCCAAAGAAATAAGGTTCTTGGTGAATGTGTTCTGACTTCCACACCCTCAACAAACTTACCATTAAAGACAAATTTACCATTCCTGTCATTGATGACCTCTTGGGTGAATTGAGTGGCGCCCAGTTCTTTACTAAACTTGAACTTCATTTTGGCTACCACCATATACGTATGAAAGAGGCAGACATTCCTAAGACTTCCTTTAGAACTCATGAGGGCCACTATGAGTTTTTGGTCATGCCCTTTGGTTTGTGTAATGCCCCCTCCACCTTCCAAATCCTCTTGAACTATGTCTTTCGTCCTTTTATCTGTCATTTTGTCTTAGTTTTCTTTGATGATATCCTCATCTATAGAAAAAACTGGACATACCATCTTTCTCATGTGGATCAAATTCTCCATCTACTCTCTCAACACCAACTTTTCCTGAAACAATTTAAATGTGATTTTGGCACCTCAAAAGTCAAGTACTTGGGTCATTCGGTTGGAAAGGACGATGTCAGGGTGGATCCTAAAAAGATTGAAGCTATGAAAGACTGGCTTCACCCAAATACTCTCAAAATCTTGCATGGATTTCTAGGCTTAATAGGTTATTATCGTAAGTTTGTTAAGAATTATGGAAATATTGCAGTACCTCTCATTGCACTCCTAAAAAATAACTCTTTCACTTGGACTCCAACAACTACTCAAGATTTTCAAACCTTGAAGATGGCCATGTGCACCAATCCAGTCCTGACCCTTCCTAATTTCACAAAGACCTTTGTCTTGGAATGTGATGCTCCAAGGAAAGGAATTGGTGTTGTCCTTATGCAAGAGGGTCGACCTCTGGCCTTTACCAGCAAGCAACTGTCTGAAGGAAATCTGGGAAAACAATTATATGAAAAGGAAATGTTGGCTATTATGCATGTCATTGATCTGTGGCTCCCTTATCTATTGGGGAAACTCTTCCAAATTAAAATAGACCATCAAAGCCTCAAGTATTTTCTGGAACAACGCATTTCCTCCCTAGAGCAACAAAAATGGGTGACTAAGCTCTTTGGATATGATTATGAGACCATTTACAAGAAAGGAAAAGAAAATGTGGTTGCGGATGCACTTTCTTGGAAATATGAAGATGAAGGATCCCTTTTTTATCTCTCCTTCATTGTACCAGATTAGCTCCAAGTCGTTTTCCAGGAATGGCTACACAATCCCAAAAGTTTGCATCTAATCCAACAATTGCAGTCCAATGCTCTAGTTTCCACAGGGTACTCTTGTCTCCATGATGAGCTTCGATACAAAGGCCATTTTTATTTAAGTAAACAATCAAAACCTAAATCCACAGTACTTTCTGAGCTTCATGCTACACCCACAGTTGGGCACTCCGGGTTTACCAAAACCTATGACAGGGTCAAGTGTTCTTTTTTCTGGGATGGTATGAAACAAGACGTTCATAATTTTGTCATTGAATGTGATGTGTGTCAACACAACAAGGGAGAAACAGTCAAATCTCCTAGCACACTACAACCACTTCTGATTCCACCTACTATTTGGAGGGATATCTCTATGGATTTTATTATAGGCTTACCCAAATCGGGAAATGAATCAGTCATCATGGTGGTTGTTGATCGCCTTTCCAAGTATGCTCATTTCTATGCTCTTCAACACCCATTTACAACATCCAATGTGGCTCAACTTTTCATGGATCAAGTCTTCAAGCTTCATGGCATGCCACATTGTATTGTTTCTGATCACGACCCAACTTTCACCAACAATTTTTGGCAAGAACTGTTCAAGCTACAAGGCACCCAATTGCATCTTAGCACAACTTATCATCCCTAGACTGATGGTCAAACAGATGTTGTCAACAAGTGTTTGGAAACATATTTGAGGTGTTTTGCCTCAGAAAATAAAAATCAGTGGGCTCAATGGTTACCCCTAGCTGAATGGTGGTACAACACTTCATACCATACAACTACATGCATGACTCCTTTTGAAGCAGTGTATGGACAAAATCCACCTTCAGTTCTCTCATACTTATCTGGTGTCTCGAAGGTCCAGGTGGTTGACCAAACGCTTACAGTTCGAGAGGCTATTCTCCGTACCCTCAAAGAGAATTTGGTCATGGCACATAATCGCATGAAGAAACAAGCATATCGAGGTTGCTATGAATGTCAATTTGCATAATGGGATTAGGTGTTTCTTCTATTGCAACCTTACAAGCAAAATTCCCTCAAGGTTGAGCATTGTCAGAAGTTGGCACCCAAAATTTATGGTCCTTATACCGTTCTCAAGCGTGTGGGACAGGTGGCCTATTAGTTATCTTTTCCTAGTCATTCTAAGCTACATCTTGTTTTTCATGTTTCATGCTTAACGAAGGTGATTGGAACTAAGTGCCAAATTCAAACCAACCTTCCCGAGTTGGACGAAGAAGGATCCATTTGGCTATAGCCACAAGAATTTTTGGACTAGTGTGAGCGTCGCCTGCGTCAAAGAACCATCAAGGAAGTGTTAGTCCAGTGGAAAGATACTACTCCAGTAGATGCCACTTGGGAACCAGCTACCATTCTGTAGCAATTTCCACATCTCAAGCCTTGAGGACAAGGTTGTTTTTAAGGGGGAGGACATGTTAGGGACCTAACCCGCACATAGGTATAACAATATATTCAAATGTAATAAAGTTCAATATTAATAAGGCCTTGTAATAAAGGAGAATAATTCGAATGTAAGAAGACCTAATAGAAGCTTTCGCTTCTAGAAGGATCTTCCTCTAGATGGTTCTTTTGATAGACATATTTAGTATAAATAGGAGTTGAGGGTATGGGAACCCTAGCTTGGATATTATTGTAATGGATATTTACTCGATTGGAGGTTTCCCCCTCGAAGAGGGCCGTGAACATTTCTCTCAGAATCAAAGTGCACTTTCTGGTGTTATTTTGATATCATTTCAGTATTATTCTGGTGTTGTTCTAGTTATATTGTTGTTTATCTTCCATTTCTAGCATTTCATTTTTGTTCTGCATGATTTTTTTATCTGGTATATTATAGATATATAGGGGATGTGTGGTGCTAGATCCTTTAGTCTAGAGATTGGGCACTACGGAGGATTTGAGGTGTGGTGTGTCGATAAGCTCCAAATCTTGAAGTGGTGAGAGCCATTGATTCGAGGATGCTTCGAGAATTTTCTTAACCATCAGATAGAGGATGTGGTTAACTCGACGCTGATCAACTTCGAGAGAAAGGAGAATTTTACACCATGAAACCCCCAAACATCGAAGTTATGAAGTAGCGGAGGCCATTGATCCAAGGGTTACGTGGACATACCTTGGCCACGAGATTGAAGGGTATGAATGACGATCAATCCGGAGTGATGTGGTGCAGTGACATCAACCAGGGTGACGTGGACCCAAGTTTGACTTGACATGTGTAATCTAGATTCACGCATATCAAATACCCTATAGATCCATTGATATGTGACACGTGTCATCCCCTAGTATGTGCCTGCCTAGCCATAATAGTTAGTGAAGTGATCGGAACTCCGGGAGGTCCGGGACTTTGGGAATCTGGAGGATTCAAGGTGTAGTATTGTAGAGAGACCAAAAGGCCCAAAGTTCAGAGCCATGTGGAAAGCTTACGGGACTTCAGGATTTCGGGACTCCGGGAGGTCTCGTGCATAGATAGAAAAGAGGCGTTCAATGCTAAAGTGTTGAATTCCCCACTGGCTTGTGTGTTAGACGTGGATTGGGTCCAATCATGGGGTCATATGGTGGATGGAATTCCACCATGGATGTAGGAATTTGGAGATGATACGTGTGAGGTGGATCCACGTGGGTGCCACATCTCCTTTGAACAATAAACACATGAAGAATTGGGAAGGACATATCTGCCAGTCCGGAGCCCAGATTTGAGCGTGGAGGCAGAGGTTGAAGATTTATGGATGAGAAGGACATGATATAAATCCTAGAATTAGGATTTGATCTAGTTAAGGAAAACAAAATTATGATGCCCCACCCCTTAAAAGAGCATTTAGGGGTCGGGTGTGTTACAATTGGTATTAGAGCATGCCAACAACACTTGGCCTTCTTGGGCTCATGGACGATTCGTATGAAAATATTTTTGGAGGACTTTAAGGGGTTACACCCTATATTAACCCATTCCTAAGAAGCTTAGTAAACCTCTACAGAAGAGAGGAATGAGATATTTTTAATGCTGATAGATGTTTTGGAAATTTTCATTGTATGTTGCTAATGTTTCCAAATAAAGAAGTTGACTTCACTCTGCAATCATATGTGTTGTTGTACAGACATAATCTTGGGTTACCAAGGCTAGGATGAGAATGTTGAGAATGTTACTGGGAAATAGAAATCATCTGCATTAGTTCCTTGAGTAGAAGGATGCATATTTAAAATTCAGTTGGGATGTTACCCCAACGACATTGAATAATGCTAGCTTGTGGTAGAGGAAGCCTACTAGTTCTTTTAGTAAATGATGGCCAATCCTACAGGAGTGGGATTAAACTGAAGAACACTAATATTTAAACTAAAATAGAAATGTGAATGGATGAGGTAAAAAAAAAGTGTAAGAGATGCACCTACAAGTATACAAATAGGTGTATACATGCTTAAAGGAATAATATGACTGCAAGCTCTCAACTGAGGGGGAAGCTCGATGTTGAGTGTCCCTATGAGACTTATCATAAGAATGATTGGAATATTATAGGGAGAAGGATATAGAAGTCTAATGTGTCCATGTGTGTGAATGACATGGAAAAAGGTGCAAGCAATGAGCTTGCATGATGAATGTTTGGGTTGTGTGTGTTTATGCTTGAGTGCATGGATCTAATTCATTGTGAAGCTTCTTGATATGAATCATGATAGTAAATACCAGTTAGGTATGAATGATATTAAATGTGAAAGAGATGCACGTGTACAATGTAAGAGTATAGTTATATTAAAGGCACAAAGTGACTGCCTAAATGAGTGAAATGAGAGACAAGCATTGCACTTGCCAAGATTGAATGAATACCATGGATGCATGGTTGACTCCATTTTGAAAAGTCATGAAAGTTATTTTTTGAATGATATCTTAAGGGGAATGTACTCCATTTCCCTAGGAAATGATAGAATAAATAAATGAAAGAGAAAATGAGCAAGGATGGTATGTTGTCAGGATAAGAGGCAAATGATTATGCCTTGAGAATCACATGGGAATGATTTAGAACAATCATGAGTTGACTAATTTTAAAGTAGAGATGTATGTAGGCTATGAAATATACCCATGGCAGCTACACATAGGATTTTGGTTATGCATATGGTTAAGTACATCATGGATGTAAGTTAACAAAACCAAAATACGTGTGGATACATAATTTGGATGCATGAAAAATATGCATGTTCATATTCCTTATGGAATATTTGGTAAACAATTGAATCTAACTCAAGGTTGAGGCCATCACAGGTAGTGATGGATATGCGATAAGGAAGTTGCATGCTGATGGAGTTCCCTATGGAGGAACTGTGTGAAGACTCTGTCAGGAGGACAAAGTCACAACCTTAATAATTGTTGAGAATTAAGCAATGAGCTACAAGATTATATATATAAGAATCCTGGATGACATTTTGAAAACATCATGTAATGAATAGAAGACTAATAAATGAATAAATGAGTATGTTTGAATAAATAGGCTTGGTTGAAGCCATGTTAAGAAAAGGAAGTGAGGCCTTAGAGATAACTCAACAGGGATGAAAAGTCCCAGGCGGTGTAGAAAGAATTGGAAGAAGGGGAGAGCCCTCAATTATTTTCTTGTTGAGTATTATGTTTTCTTTGGGATGAGAAAGATGGTACGTTGATGAAAGTAAAGGTTTTGACACCATAGTGATGATGGTTGTATTGTTGTAGAAACAATCAAGATTTGTTTATGTTGCACTCATGGAAACATTAATGATAATGTGATGAAGTGCATAAAGATATGTTAGGACATGTCTGAAAATGTTTTATTGTCTTAATGTTATGCACAAAATTTTGAAAGGTAGTTGTATGCTATGGATACCCAAGTAGAGTATGATTTAGGAAGAAAAACTTGATCAAATGAGATTAATCAAGGACCTGACAAAGTAGATGAATACAAGCTGTTCATCAGAGAGAAAATCGATCTCACTCATCAGATCAACTTCAATATCCATTGGAGTTAACGGATCAAACACCATTCATTCTGTTAGATCGATGGTCGGGGATCATTGCAGAACATGAAGGAAAAAATAATGGACGTACTAGTTCACGGTCTGCAATCAACCAACACCGTTTATCTCGTCGGGGTGGAGGATCAACGACCATGATTAAAAGAGTTGGGAGAGCACTTTTCAGATTGTGGAGATTGAACTCTCTGCTAAAGAGCAAGCATAATGGGGTTCCACAATCACTGTGAACGATCGGGGGTGTACCTGCAAGGAACCAACGCGTTAATGTTGCATAAATTCATATTGTGATTGGGTTATGTTGTTGAATTTAGAAAATCGAAGCTTTGAATTCTTTGTCAAAAACTTATGTGTTGGAATTATTATTATCTAGAAATCGTGTGGCTTAAAATAGATCAAGAGCTAATATCGACGAACCGTGATCATTGCAGAGATTGCATATGCACATGGGTTAACGTCGAGACCTGTAAACGTAATTTAAACTCAATATGGTGTTTTTTTTAGTTTGGGATCCGATCGTAGATCAGACGACCCATATTCATTGTGGAGATCGTGAGGAGAGTTAAACCGCAAGCTAGTTGAGGTTCCATAATCCCTAGCCACCATTGTATCTGGGGGAAGATAGATCTACACCATTGATTTGCAGACAAGGGATTAAGCCAGGATCATAGCACCTGGATATGGAAGCTGAAAGGATAGCACCTGAAAATAATGGAGTCGAGGTCACATCTCTTGTTCGTATGGAGAGAAAATGAAGTTCTTCCAAGCCAGTCAAGGAAGATAGAGTTTAGCACTCTGTGTTAGACTTTGTTCACGAGGACTGGTTCTATGGGAATAAAGGTGCTCATAGTTATCACATTGCATGGAATTTCTTCAAGGAAATGCATGTTTTCATAAAGGGAAGACAATGGACCTTCCATTGAGGAAGGAGGACCTTCCAAAATTTTCCTTACATTGTATGGGTGTCAAAGAAAAAAAAAATTGGGTGGCCATGAGTGTGGGCACCTTGGTTACTAACTAAGAAAGAATGTTTGGGTGCATTCAAGAGAAACTTATAGTTTCATATGTGCCGACTTGGGATCATGATCAACCTGTAGCAGGAAGCACAATCTGACTGCAATAATGAATGAAGATGAATAATCCATATGGTGAAGAGCTTGGCTAAGCTACAACACACCATGGAAAAGTGTTTGTCATAAAGTATGGAAAACTTGAAATAAATGCAAGGGTGCATTGGGTATGAATGTGGCCATGAATGTTGGCACATTCATTAAAGTCAATTGATATTTGAATTACATTTTGAAAATTTGGTAGGTTAAAATGATGCATAGGTAAGGGATGACATTTCCTTCTATGTTTATATAGATGTGATGCAACTCTTAGAATGAAAAAGTTAAGAAAGGTTGTGATGGCATTTTAAATGTGGTGAGAAAATATATATAAACATGAGAAACTAACAGTTTGTTTGGCTGTGTAAAGAATGAATTGCAGGAAGAAAGAGGCTTGGATATGGCAGTATTATAAGCCAATAAGGAAGACCAATTGCCTACTGAGATAAACTGCTATGGGGTGGAAAGTACCATTCTTTTGAATATGTTCCTTGTGTGGAACAAATATGGAAAAACAAAATGTGGAATTGGAAATATGTAGGTGACATATTTGAATTTAATTTTGAAATTCAGAATTTATGATGATGTCTCATGAATTTTTGTATACCTGTGATACATGTGAGAACAAAAGATCTATCTAGAAAGCATAGATGAAGGCTGTCAAACTGAAAAGCATGAAAAATGGCTACTGCTGAGCCATGCGAACCCCATGGTAAGCCATGATCGCCTGTAATATGTTGTGTTGAGGTAACACAAACCCGAGGGATGCCTCGGTAGAGAAATTCCGAGGGATGTCTCAACTGTAAGGCTCAATGAATTCTCTGGAATTCTTCCTGTGCGAGAAAACCTTGGCAAGGCAAGATGGATCACACGAGGTATTGTATAGCAAAGGGGATGCCTGAGCCTGGGCCTGGAGGGTGAGTGACCACAAGGAAGAGGAGAATCTGATATTTCTTGTAAACTATTGATTGAGATCATGCACACAATGGGTATGTCTGGGAAAAATAGTGAGATTGGATAAAAATATAGCCATGTGGATACAAATTCACAAACTGCACAGATAATTATTGCGCTAAATTGTGAAGTTTTTTCGCATGAAACTATTATTAATGTACTTTTTGTCCAAGATTTTTGAAGGCAGGTGAAGAAGGCTAAGAGGCTGAAAAGGACCTGACCAAGAAAGAGGGTGAATAATTTTGAAGCGACGGAATGAGAAAGGCCTGACAGGTGTTACTAAGAAAGAACATCGAGGAAGATGTTCCTTTTAAGGGGGAGGGGATTGTAACACCCCTGTTTCCCCCAGCTTGCAATTAATCATTAATCATAATCACCATGCTATCGCATGGAAACAATGTAAACGTATTATTGTTTCAATTGAAAACAACTAATTGTGGGGGAGAATCCTTGAAAGTACTGGCCATGATATCACTAGAAGAAAGAATGTGAAAACTATAAGAGAGGGTTCATTATATTGAATGACCCTAAATTTCCCTTGTTGAGGATAACAAACCTCCTCTGGTTCCCAAGGAGGAATCAGTTAATGAAGAAAGGACTGATGGTTGAACCATCAACCACCCCCATGAATGGAAGCATGGTTTAGATTAAGGTTAGCCCGAAGTACCATAGGGTATTATAGAACCAAATTGACCCGAGTTTCCTTCTGACAGAAGGAAAACGATAGGAAGGATAACCTTCTCAAGGAATGATGTGCGTGGAAGGCATGAAAAAAATAAAAGGGAAGAGAAGACAACGTAGGGAGCTCTCTAGCAGAGAACGAGACTTGAGCAGAAGGCCACGAGCTTTATGTTGAGGAAGCATCTGATAAACCTCACAAAAGATGTGAAAGAGAAAGGACCTTTGAGAATTGGCATAAATTCCCTAGTGATATCATGGCTTGGCACGGGGGTGGCCATAGCACTAAGAATAAATTCCTCTGAGCCTATGGTTGGGTGGAAAGGCGGACGCCCATAGTCAGTTAGTTGATTGCAAACTGTAATAGATAAGTATTCTCATATCCTGTTTAATTTAACTGTAACTGTAGATTAAATTTGGATATCCTATGAATGTTGCATGGATGTTCATGTTTTCTTGATGACTAGATTGTATCTCTTTATCTTTTCTTGATTGTGTATTTAAGAAAGTAAGGAACTATATGTTTTGTATATGTAAATGATCGGGCCCTGTAGTGGCTCAAGTTTAAGCAGGTGAACTGTGAGTTCATTGACCTTGGACATAGTTTCCCCATATGCATGTCGATACTCATAATTGTTTTGAGTCTCTTGGGAAAAGGAGTTTGTTAAGATCAGGAGAAAGAGCGCAAAGCGCGCGCCAGTGTCTAATTCCTTCAGAAATGATGAAACTCCGGAAGGATAGTGAGATTTAAGTCTTGAAAGGGAAGATCTTTTCATTTGGAAAGACGAGCGAACGAGATCTGTTCGGAAGGACCCAAGGTTTGTCACGACCTTTAGATTTGGAGAAGGAGCATAGGTGTTAACTCCTCGACTCCTTCAGTATTCGCAAGTTCGGAGAACTTTGGTATCCGTTGTAAGAGGGAGGGATGAAGTCCTGGATCCCAAATTTAATATAGACCATAGATCTGAGGATGCCCGGGAACTATTTCAACCGTCGGATCTACGATGTGGTTAGCCCAACGTTGACTGTTTCGAGAGGATAGGAGTTTTGTAACATAAAAACCCGCCCGAAGACTAGATCCGCGAAGTAATGGGGACCATGGATCTAAGGATCATTCAGGATCCCTCTTGACTGTCTGATTCTGGGGACGCATGTATCATGTCAAGAAAACGTGGGGTCCCACGTGACAAGTGACGGCGTTTCCAGGTATGGCAACCGGAAGCAGGTGCCACATATTCTTATTAGATTTTTTTGGGATGAAAGATGTCCCTTTAGGAATGGCCCAAAAATGGAACCCAAGGGACCCTTGAGTGGAAGTTACAAGCTATAGCTATCTAGGGTTACATGGATACCCTCGAACCATCAAATGTAGATTGCCATCAGCCCGACGTTGACCAACTTAGGGAGAAAAGAGGATTTTGCATCGTAGAGCTTCTGAAGGTTGGAGTTGCGAAGTAATGAGCACCGTCAATCCTCATATCATTCAGGATCCATCTTAGCCATTCATATACATGGGATGTGTGGCGCTAGATATTTTAGTCCGGAGATTGGGCACTCCAGAGGATTTGAGGTGTGGTGTGTCGATATGCTTCGAAGCCCGAAGTCACGAGATCGCTCAATTTGAGGACGCTTCGAGACCTAACTATCATATCCAAGATTTGGTCAGCCCGATGCTAATCAACTCAGGGAGAAAGGAGAATTTTACACCATGAAACCCCCAAACGCCAAAGTTACGAAGTAGCGGAGGCCTTTGATCCAAGGGTTACATGGACATACCTTGGCTACGATATAGAACGGTATGAAAGACAATCAGTACAGAGTGATGTGGCACAATGACGTCACCCAGGGTGACATGGACCCAATTTTGACATGCCATGTGTCATCTGGATTCGTGTGTATCACATACCATATAGACCCATTGATACGTGACACATGTCAGCGACTGGTACGTGCTCACCTAACCATAGTGGTTAGTGAAGTGGTTTAAGAGATTTTAAAAGGTAAATAATAAAGTGAAGTGATGAGTGTATTATAATTCAAAGTGAATAAAAAATAAATTATTTCAATAATAAATTAAATGGAGAAATTAGAAGTGGGTTAACCCTAAAATAAGGAAAGTGGGCCAAGTGACCTAGAAGATATTTTTAAGGAACTACTTGGAGAGTATAAATAAGAGGCATGTCTCTCTCATTTTAATCACACTTGAGAATATTGGATATCTATAGGTTTCTGAGGTAACCAAGGATATCTAATACAAATTTCTGAGGGAAAGTGAAGAAAAGAAGGCCGAAATGAAAGGAAGGCTAAATTCTTTTGATGGTGCTTTCTAAGGTATGTTAATTACAGGTCATCTCACCATTTTCTCTATAACTTTTTTTCTATAATGATTCAGATCATGAAATTGCTATTACATTGATAAAACATAACAAAGTATATGTGGTAAAAAATTCATCTTGTGGGTCGTTGTATTTTGGGAGTTACACTCCGTGGAAAATAAGGTTTGTGGCTAGTCTTGAAACTAGTCAAAAACATGTATTTCGGGTAAAAACGTCATAACTTATTCATAACAAATCCAAATTAAGTGAGAAAAAATGTGTTGGTTAGGGTACATTCTTTAGTATTCTTTGTAACATTTTCATATCAATTCAATGAATATTTCATGTGGGGCACTCTCTACAAGGTTGTTCTCTAGAATAATCCAGAATTCAGCAAGGTATGCCATTTTTGCTATAACTCCTTTTCTGAGAGGTTCCAAGTAGTGAAACCTAGAGGAATTCCATAAAACACATTGAATAACATTGTGTATAAGTTTCAGATCTTTATACATTACAGTTTCAAAGTTATGATTACTTCAAGTTAGGAATGTTGACTTATCCAAAACTAGGCATGTGAGACTAAAGAAAAGTTTGATGAAAATGCTAGTCTCTTGTTGTTAAAGTTAAGGAAGGTTTGTAGGAATGTGATCATATAAAACAGGTATATTACAGAGCTACAAATCAGATTTGGATTTTGAAATTGATGAGGGATTTTTGTTGAGGTTGGTGCATGGTTGATGCACTTGTTTATGGTACAAGTTGATTACAGGTTGAGGTATAGGTTGATGCATGGTTGATGCATGGTTCAAATTTATTGGTACAGGTTTACAATAGTATATCTCACAGTGATAGTGTGACAGTGGTTCCATCATTTTAATTCTACTTCAGGGTGGTAGGACGGGGCAAGGACAGGTGGTTGTAGTCACCTTCACGTTGTAGCCAGAGAATATAGGGGGTTGTAGCCTCCTTCTATTTGTAGCCAGAGAATTGGGGAGTTGGATCTTCCCTCAGGTTTTTAGCCTGAGAAACTAGGGGGTTGGAGCCTCCTTCCAATTGCAGTTGGAAAAAAAAGGAAGTTAGTGCTTCCAATGAATGTAATTCTTCAAGACATATAAGAAAAAAGATTCTGTGGTTTTCTCCCGATTTGGGTTTCCACGTAAAACACTGGTGTACTTTGTATGTGTGTGATTGTTTATTTCTTACTACTCATTATTGGATAATAATTCTAAATTGACATAAAATTTGAAGAAAAAGGATTATAATTACGCAATTACTGATTCACCCCCCCTCTCAGTAATCCAACAATTGGTATCAGAGAAGGTTCCTTCAGAAATCAGTTTAACCACTGAAAGATAGATCATGGAGAGTACCAACTCGTATAAAAATGGAATGCCACAGTTTGATGGACATAAGTATGATTTTTGGAGCATAAGGATGAAGACATATATACAGGCACAAGGATTTCAAGTTTGACAATCAATTGTAGATGGATAAACAACACCAGCATTTTCACCAACAAATGACAAAGCAGTGAAACTCATTGAGAATAATTCCAAAGACAAAAATGCACTTTTGAATGGTCTCAGTGATACGATATTCACCAAAGTTGCACATTGTAAATCTGCTAAAGAGATTTGGGACAAGCTTCGAAATATTTATGAAGGAGATTCAAAATTCAAAGCAACAAAGCTTCAAACTTACAGAGGTCAGTTCGAACAACTAAAAATGAAGGAAGATGAAGATATTGCAGCCTACTTCTTACAAGTCGATGAAACAGTGAATGCAATCATAGGATTGGGAGAAGAAATTGAAGAATCTGTAATTGTTCAAAAGGTATTAAGATCTCTTCCTATGAGATTCAACCCTAAGATATCAGCACTAGAAGAAAGATTGGATCTAAACTCAGTAAGCATGGACGAACTGCATGGAATCTTCGCAGCATATGAGATGAGAACTGAACAAGAAAATCCATATTTAAAAGAAGCAGCCTTCAAAGCATCCAAAAGATCAAATCAAAATAAAAAGGAACAAGAATAATATAGCAACAACAATGATGTCTTGGAAGATGATGAAGAAGTGGCCAACTTCGTTAAAAGACTGAACAAGGGAACCAATAGTAGGTATAGAGGTAAGCTTCCTTTAATTTGTTTTAATTGTGATGGTATTGGTCATTTTGCTAACAAATTTCCTCATAAGAAAAAGAGAAATGATGAAGGTTACTCAAAAGGAAGACAAACAT
>ML793210.1:11214-22739 GCA_009831015.1 Picea engelmannii | reverse complement strand
ACACAAAGATGAAGCATTTGAGAAATTCCAGATCTTCAAAGCACTAGTTGAGAATGAATTAGATCTAAAAATAAAGTGTCTCAGATCTGATCGAGGAGGAGAATATACATCCAATGAATTCATTGAATTTTGTGAACAACATGCCATAAAACGATAGTTTTCTGTAGCAGGCACTCCACAACAAAATGGTGTTGCAGAAAGAATGAATAGAAAAATTCAACAAATGGCTAGAGCTATGCTTGATGATTCTGGAACACCTGATACATTTTGGGGAGAAGCAGCACATACAGTAGCAAATATTCTCAATAAAGTACATGTTCGTGTAAACAGTGATAAAACTCCTTATGAATTATGGTATGGAAAACCTCCCACTGTAAAACATTTTAGAGTCTTTGGAAGCAAATTCTTTATCAAAAATAATGATGAAAAACTTGGCAAATTTGAACCAAGAGAAGATGAAGGAATATTTCTTGGTTACTCCTCTAGGAGTAAAGCATATAAATGTTACAATAAAAGACTTCGAAAGATTGTTGAATGTATTGATGTTGTTATTAATGAGTCTCCTGCAGCTCCAAGGGAAGAAAAACAAACAACTGATGAGGAAGATGATGACATATATCACTCTACATCAAATAGGAATGATATAGACAGTGAACCCAATGAAGAACCCGAAGATGATTTATCTGAAAAGGCTCCATCCAGATATGTTCAAAAGAATCATCCAGAATCTCAAATTTTGGGAGATAAGGGATCAGGTGTACAAACAAGAAGGACTCTTGTAGGATCTTCTAGCTATCTGACATTTCTATCCACTGTTGAACCTCACAATGTCAATCAAGCTAGCAAAGATGAATGTTGGATTCAAGCCATGAACGAAGAACTTGATCAAATCGAAAAGAATCACACTTGGGAATTAGTACCAAGACCCCATGACAAAAATGTCATTGGAACTAAATGGATATTCAAAAATAAGCTAAATGAGAATGGGGAGTGTTGGCGATGGAAGTCACTCCTGGATTGCTATCAGGAGCAGAGCCTGATGCCCATCAGTTTTATGTCACAGTTTGTTTATAGATGGGGTGGCCAAATGGAAGCCAACTCAAAATGATAATATTCAAATTCTAAAACTAGGCCAGGTATGCATGGGCAAGTGAGGTCTTTCATAAACCTCAGAAAGTGAGTTGTAGTAAAGGGTGAGCAGGTGGAAGACTTGTATAAGAGAAAAGCAGAGGTCTGTTATTAACAATGGGTTCCTAACAGGATGAAGAAGAAGATGTCTAAATGCAATATCATATTACACATAAACGCAAAAACCAGAGGATACAACTACGCGACAATAAATCTTTCATCATAACATAACTGCAAAAACTCACGTGACTCAGTCAATCACGAGCTCTCTAGCATGAGATGAAATTAGATGGAATAAGGAGAACTGTCTGTCATAAAACAAGAAATCTCATATACAGGTGCATAAGCTGAAAGCTAGAATATCAGTTAAAACATTACAGTAGGGAGCTCTGCTCAACCATCGACACTTACAAAATGGAAAAAATGCCTACATATACTTCCCCCTTCCCATCGCCCAGCAGAGGCATCTCAAAACTTTTAATGGATGGTGTCACCTCAATCAAACTTGTACCAGTATCTTTCTTTAAATGCCATCTTGACTATACATGGTTCCTGTAAGGAGGGTAGCTGAGCCATTAAGCGCTCGGCTAGCATGCACAAACTTCTTCGTCGCGCTGAGGACTTCGACATGGCCTCTCTAAGGAAAACGGTACACAGGACCTCTGCGAGCGAACGTCTTGCCAGACTCTCCATTCCCTCATTTAATGAATGAAAGGAGGCTTCAACTACTCCTTCTTATCCTTATTTACTTCAAGTGAAATCCAGGAGCGAAATTGCTTCTGATGGCATCTGGAAATCATGACGATGCTTTTGGTGACTGGACACAACACTTTTAGGCTCCCCCCCTTCACTTAGATCTTTTAATTTCTTGGGTTGTCGTGGAATGTGACCCTGCTTTTATCCCCATAGAGGCTTTCGGCGTTCGCGGATAAGGATGATTGCTCTTTGTGCCTTTGAAGTCGCGAGAAGCGAAACGCCGAGATGGCTTAATCCTCCGCCAGGTGTCCTTCTAGATCCAACGGTTCTTAATTCTCCCGACAATACCGTGGGCCCGGGCCACGGACTCTCCCGTCACCTCGTGCATCAGAACATAATGGGACTATCCTTTTCATTTTGGAGTCGCGAGGGACAACACGTCGAAGCGACTTAATCGCGCACCACGTGTCTCTGCTGTCGGACGGTTCTGATCCAGTTGGGAAATCGCGGATCACGATTCCTTAATGTAAGGGTTTCTTGTCTTCAAAAACTCCGATTCTCCGATGAACTGAACCTCGAATTTCATCCTCTGCACACTAGGGGTTAACCCCAGCACAACTTCCCGAGATCTAATGGCTGACCGGAATTCATCGATCTCCTCTGTAAGATTCTGACCGTCAATTTGCTTTAAGGATGGTCCTTGACTGCTGAAGACAAAAATTTTCCCTCTCGCTTGCTTGACTTGCTACTACAAAAATGGGATTACCTCATGATATGCTCAGCTACTTCCTGTGCAAACTGCAGATTTGGGTACGCCTAATCCTGAGGCAAGACATATCACTAACATTAGGCTCCATGGGGGATAGAGTCGTCCCTGCGATGCTCTAAGATCTCATTCTGCAGCTTCAGTGCCTTGTTGTTGGGCTATGGAGTCATTTATTAAGCCGAAAACATAAAAAAAAAAACACAGAAGTAAAAGACAATATTTACAAACCGAAGAGCCGTCTAAGGCTCAAATAAAACATTTGTTTAGAAAATGCCCATTCACTGGGCTGTTGAAAACCTCTTCGCCCTCCAGATCCCGCAACCCATAGGTGTTGTTGGAGAAAATCTCAGAGATTTTAAAGGGGCCAATCCAGAGGGCGTCGAACTTGCTATGCTTGCCTTTATCCTGTCTAGGTGCATCCCATTTAAAAACCAAGTCCCCGATCTCGAACTCCCTTTTCTTGACCTTTCTGTCAAAAGCCTGCTTGATCTTCTGTTGATGACTATAAGTTGCGTCCCTCGCTTGTTCTCTGATCTACTGCACTTCCACTATCTGATAAATTCTTCTGATCATATGATCTGGTTCTCCCTCGTAGTCTTGAAAGAATTTCGCCACAGGTAAGGCGAGCTGAATAGGGAAAACTGCCTCTACTCCATAAACTAGTTGAAATGGCGAAGTGCCTAGAGACCTCTTCGTGGTGACACGATCGGCCCACAAAGCAAATTTCAACTTCGAATCCCAGGCTCTTTTTTTATCCTCTAACAATATTTTGATGATATTTATCAGGATTTGTTGGAGGATTCCACTAAACCATTGCCCTGGGGATAGTAGGGGGTGGAGTGAATTAGTGAGATCTGAAAATGCTCACAGAACTTAATTAGAGGTTCAGATTTGAAAGAAGAAGCATTATCGGTGATGATCCTGCTGGGACAGCTAAATCGGGCTATGATATCCTCCAGGAAGCTGATAATTACTTTGTGTGATGCGCTTCTGGTGGGGGCAGCTTCTATACACTTGGTGAAATAATCTATTGCAGTCAGGATCCATCTGTGCTGACCACTTGAGGGAGGATGAATTTCTCCGATAAAATCTAACCCCCACTGTTGAAAAGTTGTCGCAGCTACTATGGGCTTCAATGGCAGAGATTTGAGTTGTTGCTTTCCCGAGAACCTTTGACATTTGGTGCATGCTCTGATCTCTCTGCAGACATCGGGGAACAATGTGGGCCAATAATATCTCGTTCGGAGTATCCTGTGGGATGTGGTCTTCCAGAAATGATGACCTCCGCAAAGGCCACTGTGAAAATCAAACGTAACTTTCTGGGCCTCCTGCGGGTTCAGACATCTCAGAAATACCCCTAGAGGGTCTTTCCAGTACAAGGTTTGGTCAATGATGCAATACCTGACTGCTTTGAGCTTAAGAGCCCTCGCTTTACTTTTTCCCATTCCATCGGGGGGCTTCAACTCCTGCAGAAAGTACAGAATGTCATGATACCAGGCACACTCTGCCAGCGATAAGGCATCCTAAAAATTCCTATTGGATGACTCAGCTTGCTCATTGATGAAATTAATCCCTAAGGCTTTGCAATTGGATTCAGCTAGCAACTTGGCTAAACCCTGTCCCTTTACCAACTTGGTGGGCTTAATTTCCAGATCAAATTCTAGAATCTTGGCAATCCATTTTCCTCTTTTTCCATCCATGTCGGGTTGTATAAGAATGTCCTTCACAGAGACAGAAGGGACATAGGCAATGATCTTTGAGTGAAAGACATAGACTCTGAAATCTTTGAGAGCTTTCACCAATGCATAGGCCTGCTTTTCCATGATCTCGTACCGGAGTTCTGCGTCTCTTAATGCCCTGCTGTAGAAGGCAATCGGTTTCTCTTTCCCTTGATCATTTTTCTTCAACATAACTGTCGCTACTGTATCACAGGAAGCAAAATAAAATATCAGGAAATCTTTGGAATAATCGGGACTTATTAGCACAGGTGCTTCAGTCAACACCTTCTTTATTTGGACGAAAGATTCCCTGGGTTCAATGGTCCATTTTACTTCATTTCCCTTCCTGAGCATGGTTTTGATGTGTTTCACCAGCTCGGCAAAATTTGAGATGAATCTCCTCAGAAAATTAATCTTACCCAAAAATGCCTGAACCTCCTTCTTAGATCTGGGAAGAGACAGGGTTTGAATTGCTTCTACCCTACTAGGGTCAATCCTTACTCCCTACGCTGATACTATATGACCTAACAGCTTCCCCTCCTTCATATCAAACAAGGATTTCTTGGGGTTTAAGGATAAGCCATACCTTCGACACTTCATGAAGACCTTTCTCAAGTGGCAGCAGTGTTCCTTGTCTGTCTTGGAGAAGACTGTGATATCATCCAAATAGATTACCACAAACTGGTCCTTCTCCCCTATGAACGCTATATCCATAGCTCATTGAAACGTTGCTCCTGCATTCATCAACCCAAATGGAATTTTGGCATACATGAATGTGCCCCAAGGAGTGGTGAAGGTTTTCTTTTCCCTATCCTCAGGCATGACCGATATCTGATTATAGCCAGAAAACCCATCGATCATGGATATCCTGGAGGCACCAATTACCCTCTGCAGTATGTGTTCCATCTTAGGTAGGGGGTAATTTTCTTTCTTTGAGCTTCTGTTGAGATTCCTGAAATCAACACAGAGTCTGATTTCTCCACTCTTCTTTCTTACTGGGACCAAATTGGCCACCCATTTAGAATATCTCAAGGGGACAATAATTTGGGCATCTAACAATTTATTCACTTCTTTCTCCATGACAGGTAGCAACATGGGATTTATTTGTCTCAACTTCTATCTGAATGGTTTAGCCTCTTCTTTTAGTGGGATCTTGTGCTCTATAACAGACGTGTCATAGGTCTTGAGGTCTTCATACGTCCATGCAAACACATCAGCGAACTCCTTTAGCAGCTCACTATATTCGGCCTTCTGTTCTCTGGTCAAACTGCTTGACAATTTGACAAACCTGGGCTTCTCGTACGAACCAATGTTGCATTCGGTTGTCTCGGTATCTTCACTTGAGAGCCTGCCCTTTACCAGCACATAATTCTCGTCGAACAATCTTTCTAAAGGGACAAGTCCTCTCGGAATGTGATTACTGGGCAGCTGAATGATCTGATGATTAGCGATTTTATATAAAAATTCCTCAGGGCAAGGGTCGCCTTCCAAATCAGGATCTTGGTCAATATGCAAAGCAAAAAATTCGTCCACTGATTGGAGAAACTTTTCAAGTTCAGAGTCATCCTCGAACACCTTCCAATGCTTGACATTGTCCGGCACTGAGGGCCTATATCTTATATCAACATCATTTTTTATCATAGGCGGCAGAGGAAATTTGAGCAAACTAGCTGAGACAGCTAAAGAATCGGCCAAGGTATTTTCTTCCCTCAGAATGAAGGAAATGTTAAAAGCCAAGAAAAAATTGTCAATAAGGTCCCATACTTCATTCCGATAATTTCTGATCCGGGGATTACGGGTGCGATAAGCATTCCTTATCTGCTGAATAACCAACTCAGCATCTCTGAATATTGTTACCTCTTCAATTCCCATTTCCTTTGTGGCCCTTATACCTAGAACAAGAGCTTCATATTCTGCCATGTTGTTGGTTACTTCGAATTCCAGCTTGTATGACAGGGATATGACTTCCTAACAAGGCGATATGAAAACCACTCCAACACCAGCTCCTTCACTAGAAGAAGCTCCGTTGAAAAACATTTTCCACACAGAGGAGCTTTCAGGGGAAATCAGATGATCAGGGCTGGGATGTTTTCTGATTAGTAAAGAGCTTTCAGGGGCATCGGTAATCTGCAGCAAACTAGACCCTAAGTCGGTGTCAAGTGAAAAAATGGGGTGATTGGTAGGGTCTGCTTCATTACTGACAATATAGGCCAGCTGGGCTTCTCTGTATAATCTCCTTTGTTCCCCTCCGAAGACCGGAATGGTGGCATATGTGAGATCCATCTGTAGTGTCCCTCCCATCTTTTTGATCCACGATCTAGACAACAACATACCGAACTTGGGAGGAACGTCGGCTACCATGATATCCATGACCACACTCTTCATGGGCAGCTGAAACAGGGAAACCGCCAGGTCTTTGATGACTCCTAGGAACTGTACTCTCCTTGAATCGAAGGAATATAAATCATGATAAGTTCTTGTCACTTCCAGTCCCAATTCTTCCATGACTACTTTTGGCATAAGGTTATGGGAAGCCCCTGAGTCCATGAGGCAGTTATGTAGCACTTTATCATGTATGTTCAGGGATGTGTAGAAGGGGGGGGATGAGTCATCTCTGTCTTCTACCATGGGGCCTAAGATGACGACTGTCTTTTCATATTGAAGGTTTACTGAGTCAACAGGGGGCTGGGGGGACTCGGATTGTAATAGCTTGGAGAGGGATCTTTTAAAATCTTCGTTTTTTACTAGCTTTGAGAGGGGTACAGGAATCCTAATCTTCTGAATCTCATGTTCAAAATTGAAGGAGGAGGTAGGTTTAGGAGCTTCTCTTACCTCAGTAATAGGCTCTTTGGTTGTTGGTGAAGCATTCTGAGTATTCTATTCTTTAGCTGTAGTTTTTGCAGCTCTAGCAGGTTTTTCTGCTATGAGAGGTTGGTCTGGGTTGTCCAAGTCTCCTTCTTTCCTTCTCGATCTGAGATTATACCTGTTAGAAGTGTGACTGGCCCTTTGTTATTTCCCCAACTCATGAATTTGAGCATTCATCAGTGATTCTTCATATGCGGACTGTGTCAAATGAGGAAAAGGGGGAGCTTCTTCAATACAGTGAATTCCAGGGCCAAACTAGTCTATCTCCTCTCTTTCCTCATGATCAACTAGGTTGTTTTGGAGGGCGGTTTGAACCCTTTGATCTTCTCTGTCCTTTCCCCTCTGTTCCCTCGGGAAAACCTGAGGCATATTATTAGCAGGTCGTTTGAAACCTCTATTATCATTGTTTTGGGGACTTCTATACATGGGCTTCCCTTCTAATTCCAATCTTTCTATCTTGGCAGCAAGTGATTTTATCGTTCTAGTTGTCTCATCTGTCTGCTGGGGCAGTGGTGAGGAACTGGATGAGGAAGCTTCAGGCATGTTCTTGGACGTACTTCTATCACCTATGTTTCTAAGTCGGTTGACAGCCAATATGTTAGATTCTACCTCCACGGCCGCATCCTGCATATGGGCCAGCGTAGCAGCTCTTTTCTCTCTCAGGAGTAGGCAGAAATCAGGATCAAAATCACTGGAATAAGTGATCATTGCAGAGGCTTCGGAGGGCTTTATCTCAGCAGGGATTCAGTTGTACATTTTATTAAACCTCTTGGAGAAGTTGGGAACGAACTCTCCTTCCGTTCTCTTCAACGGCCCAAACTCTATCATGTAATACATGAAATCCTTCTTATCTCCCCACTGCCTCAGGAAAGCATTATCCAGGGCGTCAATTCCAGCAATAGATCTGGGAGCTAATCCTCTAAACCATTTTCTCACCTCACCATCCAGGCTTTGGAAAAAAACCCTCATCCAGACATCTTCATTTCCAATGTTCAGGTTGTCTGCATAACTATAGAAAGTAGCCAGGTGCTCTTCCGCAGTTATGTCCCCTTCCCCGGTGAACTTGGGAATATATTTCAAGTAATCTCCAGCAGGGAAAGGATTCATGGGCTGAGGTAAGATCAAGGTAGCATACCTAGCAACAACTGTGGCATCCATTCTATTTAGAGGGGGATTAGCACCAACCATAGGAATATTAGGCGGAGGAGAATTTGGAAGAGAAGGATTTCGCGAAGGGGCTACCGGGAATGAATCTCGGAGTGGGGTGGGAAACAAGAGGTGATGCAAGGAATAGGATACCGAGCTCAAGTCAGCAGGTGCTCCTCCTTGTGCAGGAGTGGGGAAATCTTCTGTGGTCGTGGGTCTACGCCAAGGTACAACTTCAGAGGAGAGGGGAGTGACAAGGATTTATCCCTCCAATCCCAAACCAGGAGGGGAAAAATCATCAGGAACACTCCCAAAGTTCAGGAAATGGGAAACCTCTGAAGAAGGTCTATTAAGAAACCAAGGAGGAGAAAACAGAGTTATGACAAAAGGAGATGGCGGATAACCTGTTTCGGCGATGGAAGCCTCTGCTTCAGGGGCCTTTCCTTTTCTGAGAACCACCTCTGGATCGGTTTCAGGTGTAGCTAAGGGAAGTTGTGGATGAGACCGCGTGTGTCTGCCTCTGAACGCCACAATTAGTAGAGCAGGTTCTCCCCAACGGAGTCGTCACAATGGAGTCGCCAGGTGCACAGTAGCAATCTCAATAGCTCTAATATCTGATTCACCTTCAGAATCAGCTAATTGTTGTCGTTCAATCCCAGGGAAGATGTTCAACTTCGTCCCCGGCAACGGCGCCAGAAATGTTGGCGACGGAAGTCACTCCTGGATTGCTATCAGGAGCAGAGCCCAATGCCCATCAGTTTTATGTTGCAGTTTGTTTATAGATGGGGTGACCGAATGGAACCCAACTCAAAATGATAATATTCCAATTCTAAAACTAGGCTAGGTATGCATGGGCAAGTGAGGTCCTACATAAACTTCAGACAGTGAGTTGTAGTAAAGGGTGAGCAGGTGGAAGACTTGTATAAGAGAAAAGCAGAGGTCTGTTATTAACAATGGGTTCCTAACAGGCTGAAGAAGAAGATGTCTAAATGCAATATCATATTACACATAAACGCAAAAACCAGAGGATACAGCTACGCGACAATAAATCTTTCATCATAACATAACTGCAAAAACTCGCGTGACTCAGTCAATCACGAGCTCTCTAGCATGAGATGAAATTAGATGGAATAAGGAGAACTGACTGTCATAAAACAAAAATCTCATATACAGGTGCATAAGCTGAAAGCTAGAATATCAGTTAAAACATTACAGTATGGAGCTCTGCTCAACCATCGACACTTACAAAATGGCAAAAATGCCTACATATACTTCCCCCTTCCCATCGCCCAGCAGAGGCGTCTCAAAACTTTTAATGGATGGTGTCACCTCAATCAAACTCGTACCAGTATCTTTCTTTAAATGCCACCTTGACTATACATGGTTCCTGTAAGGAGGGTAGCTGAGCCATTAAGCACTCGGCTAGCATGCGCAGACTTCTTCATCGTGCTGAGGACTTCGGCATGGCCTCTCTGAGGAAAATGGTACACAGGACTTCTATGAGCAGACATCTTGCCAGACTCTTCATTCCCTCATTTAATGAATGAAAGGAGGCTTCAACTACTCCTTCTTATCCTTATTTACTTCAAGCAAAAAATAGGAGCGAAATCGCTTTTGATGGCATCTGGAAATCGTGACGATGCTTTCGGCGACTGGACACAACACTTTTAGCCCCCCCCCCCTTCGCTTAGCTCTTTTAATTTCTTGGGTTACCGTAGAATTTGACCCTACTTTTATCCCCATAGAGGCTTTCAGCGTTCGCGGATAAGGATGATTGCTCTTGGTGCCTTTGAAGTCGCGAGAAGTGAAACGCCGAGATGGCTTAATCCTGCGCCAGGTGTCCTTCTAGATCCGATGATTCTTAATTCTCCCGACAATACCGTGGGCCGGGGCCACAGACTCTCCCGTCAACTCGCGCATCGGAACATAACGAGACTATCCTTTGCATTTTGGAGTCGCGAGGGGCAACACGCCGAAGCGACTTAATTGCGCACCACGTGTCTCTGTTGTCGGACGGTTCTGATCCAGTCGGGAAATCGCGGATCACAATTCTTTCATGTAAGGGTTTCTTGTCTTCGAAAACTCCGATTCTCTGATGAACTGAACCCCGACTTTCTTCCTCTGCACACTAGGGGTTAACCCCAGCGCAACTTCCCGATATCTAATGGTTGATGGGATTTCTTCGATCTCCCCTGTAAGATTTTGACCGTCAATTTTCTTTAAGGATGGTCCTCGACTGCTGAAGACAAAACTTTTCCCTCTCGCTTGCTTGACTTGCTGCTACAAAAATGGGATTACCTCGTGATATGCTCAGCTGCTTCCTGTGCAAACTGCATATTTGGGTACGCCTAATCTCGAGGCAAGACATATCACTAACAGGGACGTTATAAGAAATAAAGCTAGAGTTGTTTGCAAGGGGTATGCTCAGCAAGAAGGTATAGACTTTGAACAAACCTTTGCTCCTGTAGCTAGACTTGAAGCCATAATAATATTTCTTGCTTTTTCAAGCTTCCAATAAATCAAAGTTTATCAAATGGATGTTAAATCTTCTTTTCTCAATGGTGATCTGGAAGAAGAAGTTTATATAGAACAACCAGAAGGATTCATCTTGGAAAATGATGCAAAACTTGTTTGTAGGCTTAAAAAGGCTCTATATGGTCTCAAACAAGCTCCAAGGGCATGGTACTATCGTCTTGACAAATATATCCATCAACAAGGATTCTCAAAAGGATCTGTTGATAGCAACTTATACACAAAAACTAAAAATGACAAACTACTAATTGTAGTTGTATATGTTGATGATATCATTTTTGGAAGTAATGAAGAATCTATGAGTCAGAAATTTGCTTCTGATATGCAGCAAGAATTTGAAATTTCTTTACTTGGGGAACTAACATTCTTTCTTGGATTACAAGTGCAAAAATCAATAGATGGCATTTTCTTATCACAAACAAAATACCTTAAGCAAATCCTCAAGAAGTATGGCATGGAAGATTGCAAACCTGTAAGTACATCAATGATAACTGGATGTAATCTCAGTTCCAATGATGATTCTCCCACGGTGAATCAGCCATAATACAGATCTATGATAGGAAGTCTACTTTATCTCACTGGGACAAGACCAGACATTATGCATGCAGTTGGGATTGTTGGACGATTTCAAGCCAATCCAAGAGAGTCTCACCTTCAGGCTGTGAAAAGAATAT
>ML793209.1:409306-475454 GCA_009831015.1 Picea engelmannii | reverse complement strand
TTTTTCAAATATCCTTCTTAGCCCAACAATTTATTAAATAATCAAAGTAGAACTTTTATATTCAATTTGGATAGAATATAATGCAATGTGAACATGTTTTTACATAGATATAACATTAAATCGAAGTATATAGTGATTTGTAATTTTTCTATTTTATATTTATTGGTATTTTTTATTTTTATGGAAAATTATCATCGAAATCCAACAATATAATCGTTAGTGAAATCACAGTTTTACATATCTTAAATCCTGAACGTTTCAACACTTTCAAAAACCATCAAATATCTTGAATATGTAATTTTAATTACTAAAATCTGCAATTCCATATATCCTTCTAAATTTTTAATTAAATTTTAGACAAAATTCATCTAAAAAATGTGTATATAAAAACAATAAAAACTACACCTATATTTACCATTCACTGTTCCAATTAAAATCAATAAAATCAACAAACTTGAAATGATAATTTATTTTATAATAAACTTTAAGTCATAATTTAATTTATATTAAAATACCAAAGTTAGTGATCTCTTTACAAGTTAGATTGTATATCAGTTCAAACGATATAAAACTACTAAACATAAATGTTTCCTAAAAGAATAATTTGAAATACATCCACATGAAAGGTTTTTTTAAAACATTTTTTTGGAATGTTGTGCAATGTTATAAAAAGAACATAATTAAACAAGGTGGATATATATATATATATATATATATATATAGCATTTGACTGAGGTGAGCTTGGAAAACACGTCTTTGGTCCCATGTTCTTAATTATAGGGAGCTCCTCTCTAGTAGGACCATGTTCTTAATTATATTTTCTTTCAATTTTTCAATGTTGTTTTTACACGTGGTTCTCCATATCCTCTTATTTAGCTGTTTGTTTTATTTTTTTATTTCTTTTGTCCTTTTCTTGTAATCTAGTTTTCCTATAATTTAGTCTTCATTTTCTAGAAGCAATTCTCGAATGTTATTATTTGATTATTTTGTTTTTAATTTTAGTAAAAAAAATTACTATAAGTATAACTTTAATATATTGGAAGTTTAGCTTTTATCTTTGTTTTTTTAATAATTTTATATGTAAAAAATATTTTATAGTCATAGTATAAGGTCTTCTTGGTTTCTTTTTAGTCTTGGGAGCCTTTCAACATATTTGGTGTATTGTTCATGATAATAAAATGAAAAAATGTATATGTATTAGTGAGTTAAAGGAACTTGTGTAACTTAAAAAAATGTCAATATTCTATACTTCATTGATGCACAATAAGTTCTTCAATCATTTTCATAAAAAAATAGTTCTATTTTCAATGGAATTGCTCTCAAAATGATTAAGAGATAGACTTAATATGTTTGTAGAGGTCACCTTAGTGATATATTTGTATTCCAGGATTTGTCATTTATTGATTCTTTAGAAACGACAAAAACATATGCATATGTGTATGCTTTGCGCTCAATATGATAGCTCTACAAACATATGTGTATGCTTTGCGCTCAATATGATAGCTTTGCAAATTCCTTTTATGTGATAGATGAGTAAATCTACATGGCAAGGAGAAGATTAAAATAAGGAAGGGGATTCCCATTCACCAACAAAGATTTTTCTTTTCTAGAGATTAGTTAGAAAATGATCACACTATATAAAAATATATAGCATTCTAGAGGATAAGACTTTTCACCTGGTGCTTCATTTGTACGGTAGTATTATGAAAAAAGGGTGGAGCTCCTCATTTGTTAGTGAGAATGTCTTAGTACTTGAAGGATCTATAAAGAACACAACTCTTTCTTTTAAAGATACCCTTTTCATGGGAGAATCCCAAATCAATGTCAAATCCACTCCCAACCTAAATTTATCCAACTTGTCCTTGGTTCTTGAGAAGGCTCCTTACCCATCCTTATGTGTGGAGAAGCTAGACTCAACACTAGCCTTGAAGCTTGATCCAACATGGGTTAATGAGGAGGAGGATAATTTTTGGGTATGTTACACCCTCACTTTTAAGAGTAACTAGAGGAGATTTTTTCTCCATGATCCACATTTCAGACAATAGTTCCAATGATGCTATTCTAGAGTTCCACAAATAGTTGACCACATTCTTTCCATTACATGCTCAACTCACTCACATCAGATGACATAGTGCATTACACACTAAGGTAGAATGTTTTGACACTTCATATTGAGTGATAATGCTAATGCTTGAGGCATCAAAATGGTGATCATGGGTTGAATTGGATGATGAATCGTGATGTTTTGAATTTATACTTGTTTCCTTTTTTCACCTTGATGGTCGTCATCATCTCCTGGTCAAGTCTTGTCACTCTTGGGAAATGTTGTATTGTTGGTGGGATTTTGATCCGTAAATGGTGGGCCTATGGCCTTGTTGATCGAAAATTTGGTCACCTCGATTTCCTTCTCTTGGAAAAACAAAAAAAAATTGATGTTAAAAGAAAAAAAAAATGAACAATCATCAGTTCATGGCATAGCCCTTAGTCTTAGCTTCTTCACCCATTTTACGGATTAAAATTTAAGTTTGTATGCTCAAAATGTCCAAGTTTTTGTCTAACCTCCCAAAGAGCACTGAATATTCCATGTGCAAAAAAGCTATTTTTTCTTGGAACCACACTTATGTTCTTGGAATTATTGGAATCATGCTAAATTATTGGAACCATTTTCAATTTCTTGGAACCATGTTCATTTCTTGGAACCTTATCATTTTCTTGGAACTACACTACTATACTCTTCCATACATATTTTTATTTCCACATTTCCCCTCTACACTCTTCCTCTACACTATCACTCTTCCATACTTAGTTTTATTTTCATATCTTTCCTACCCTCCCTCTCCTCTTTTATAACTCCCCTCACTCTTCTCTTCTATACTTAGAATGTTTTCTATTATCTGTTGATTTTTGTAGCTTCGGGAGGTATTCCCAAAATATGCATATGATCCGAATTTATTTTCGGAACGAAATGAAAGGAGAGAAATTATAATGAAATACTCATGAAAATTTCCTGAAACAGAGAAATACAACAATACTTGATTTCTATTAATGAAAGAATTGTAAAGAGACTGTAAAAATATAGAGTGCAAGACTCGCTAGAATGGTGGGAGCTTTATCTCTGAGAAGAGATGTGATGGCTACTCTCATTCTCCAGAAGATGATTACAATGAGACTCTAAAGGCCTTTTTATGATAAACGGAAATGCCAAAACTCTAGACATCCAAAAACCTAACCCTAGGAGATGAAACACCAAAAGTCATGTGGGCCCCGTTTGGGTAAGTTAGTACATTAACTTCCCGAGGTCATAACTTTTGCATACGATCTTCATTTTAGGTGTGTGATATCCCGTTGGAAAGGTCTTTTTGAGAACTATGCATTACACCACCAACTATGACTCCATCTACATTTTTACTGTGGCGAGCCAAAAAAACACTGTTTAGGGGCCCAAAATGGCCCTGGAAGTACAACAAGCTGTGATGACATGAAAAAATACAAAATAGGCCAGTTGGATTAAGTGGGAAGCCACCAATATCCACCTGGAAGATGTGTAGGGCTTCAAACAACCCCAAAAGTGTAGAACCCACAATTACAAAGAAGTAAAGAAGAATGTGATGTGCTAAAAACTAACAAGAGGAGCCAGTTGGAACAGGTGGGTGGCCACCAATATCCACCTGGATCAATCCTTCCCCCTTAGAAAGAAATGGTCTCCATTGCATTGAGTTCCCATGGAAGAGGGGAAATAATTTCTTGCATCTGAAGCTTGGTGAGCCATGTGCCCTGTTGGAGAAATTGTTCTTCTTGGCTTGTGGAAGACTGTCACAAACCTATTGCTGGAGGGGTTGAATTTGTTCCACCAACTTGTTGTCTCTGGGTTGGATGGGGCATTATGTAGGCACCATTGTAGGTGAAGAAAAAATATCTTATGTCTCTTCGACAATTTGATTTTGTTGGATAGAAGGTGTTGAGGCTGCAATGGTTGTAGTGGTCTTCTGTACATCCTTTGAACAGACTGTGAAGAGGATGATTTTTGCAGTATGAGAGATTACCTTGCAGTGTTGTTTTGGTGGAGTAGTAGTCAGAACTACCTCTAGTATCCTATAGATCTGACCTCCCAGAGTAATAATGACATTACGAAGTCTAGACTCATAGACAACATGACATTTCCACATATATCGTTAGCCAAAAACAACATCACAGACATTAAGAGGGGCAATATCACACACTACCTCATCCTTGAAGGGATGGATTCCATTGGATAGGCAAGACTGTTGGCTGACGCAAAGATCTCGTCCTTGGTGAAGCCACCCGATGTTGTATGGTTGCAGTTGTGGTGTTGTCGACAACCCCAAATTTATGGCGACCTTATCTGAGATGAGGTTCTTCTAGATGCCATTATCAACAATGAAATGCAATGGGGTCCCTTTCACCCACATCTTTGAATGGAAGAGGCGCTCCCCCTCTTCAAGATCTATTGGTTCTTCTAGCTGAATTGTTTTGGTCACGACAGTAGTAGTGGGGACTGCGTCGTGATCTGTCTGTTTTCAATATTTTCTGGATCGGATTCCAAATCTGGGTTCGGCTCCATGTCTTTGACCTCGACCACCAATCACTATTTCGAGCGACATTCATTGGTGTTGTGCCAGGGTATTTTGTGGAAGTCACACCACTTCCCAGTGTCATTCTTCATCTTTAATTTACCATTTTTGTCCTGTGTGTTGGAATGCTTGTCTAGAGGTTGTTGGTTAGGTCCATCTTTACCATGCTTTGGTTGTTGTAGATTTGTAGACCCAAATTTCCATTTGTTCTGGTGCCTAAATTTCTGCTCAATTTTGACAACATATCGATAGGTAGCTCCCAATGATGATATGTTTAGGAAATCCATTTCAGTTTGGATGTACCTATGCAGAGCCCCATGGTATTTCAGAACCAAATGTCGCTTAGAGTCTTTGATACACATATTGGTGTGCAAGGTATGGAAAGAATTTGTGAACTTTGGAATAGTTTGGCTCTTCTCTTGCCACAGTGTGGTCCATCTCATGTACTAGTCTTCATAGTTATCAACAAGATAGTACTGTTCTTTGACCGCATTCACAAAAAAATCCCAAGTGGGCTCGATCCCATATATTCTAGATTCCTCTGTGGAACTTTTCTCCTAGTAAGTTTCCCACCAACGTTTGACATGGGGGAGAGCCTTGAGGAGTGCAAAGGTGATCATTTCCCCATCGGAAAAATTTTGAACAGAGAAATAACCTTCTAATAGATTTAGCCATTTTTCTAGGGCATCCACATCTATCTGACCTTCAAATATGGGAAAATGAAAATTAACTTGTACCTTGAAGGGAGACGTTCCTCCATAATGGTAGCTTGATGAAGATGCGCTTGTTTCTATCGACAGGCATTGAAGAATGTGTACAAAATTCTCCATCATTTTGTCCCTCTGTCTTGTGAGAGCTTTCTCAAGCAACAAGTTAATATAATATTCTGTTCCATCCTGTTTATTTTATGCCGATATCGAGGGTTTCTTGGGCGTGCGAGAGTGATTGTCCTCAAGAGAGACAAACTCGATACCGAACTGGCTATACTCGGACCTCGTCGGGGACATGCGTTGAAAAACAATCAAGAGTAGCCTGCTTTGATACCACTGATCCAGATTTATTTTCGGAATGAAATGAAAGTAGAGAAATTACAATGAAATACTCATGAAAATTTCTAGAAACAGATAAATACAACAATACTTGATTTATATTAATGAAATAATTGTAAAGAGACTGTAAAAATACAGAGTGCAAGACTCGCTAGAATGGTGGAAAATTTATCTTTGAGAAGAGATGTGACGACTACGCTCATTTGCCAGAAGATGATTACAATGAGGCTGTGGAGGCAATTTTATGATAAATAGGAATACAAAAACCCTAGACATCCAAAAACCTAACCCTAGGAGATGAAATGCCAAAAGTCAAGTGGGCCTCGTTTGGGTAAGTTAGTACATTAACTTCATCGGGTTGTAACTTTTTCATATGATCTTCGTTTTAGGCGTGTGATATCTCGTTCGAAAGGTCTTTTCGAGAAATACACATTACGTGATCAAACTCTGACTCTGTCAATATTTTGACTGTGGTGAGACAAAAAAACACTGTTTAGGGGTCCAAAACGTCCCTGGAAGTATAGGAAGATGTGCTGACATGAAAACATACAAAATAATCCAGTTGGATTAGGTGAGAGGCCACCAGTATCCACCTGGAAGATGTGTAGGGATTTAGACAACCCTAGAAGTGTAGAGCCCACAAATTCAAAGAAGTACAGAAGAACGTGTTGTACTAAAAACTGATAAGAGGAGTTAGTTGGAACAGGTGTGTGGCCATCAATATCCACATGGATCAACACAGGTGTCAAGAATGTGGGAATCTTCATTGGCACTAGATTAGCCTTTCATTTCAGTGAAATCATCCTTGGAATGAGTCCAGGCCCTCATAGGAAAGTTGATGGGCTTTGTGGGCTTGTGATGGGGTGTCACACCCACAAAGAGGAATATAGTATTCTAATTAATTGTTGAGTTTAGAAGGGGTGCCTAAACTCACTCATTGGACTTGTATATAAAGGAGAGAGGTCATTGTGACATTCCATCATAGTGAAAGGATGGAGTTAGCATAAGTGATTCTGCACTTGTGATAGGTGACTTGGTGTTTTCATCGAAGAGAAATTCTACATGATGTCAAATTTGGCCTAGGGTTGAGGACTCTCTATTTTTTGTTCTTGGTGGGGAAACACACACTGCACTTGTGGGAGAGAGAGGAAATCGGTAGAAGGAAGAAACTGTACGAGTGGAGTGAGTTGTATGAAAGGGTACATATAGGTTTTCGTGCATGTATGTGGGTTTTAGTGGGAATAGTTGCGCACGTACGCGGGTTGCAGTGGGAACAGTCGTGTACGCACGTAGGCTATAGTGGGAACATTCACATACATATGTATAGAGATTCATGGGTAGGTGCATATCCATACATGGATGATAAGTGATGTCAACAATTCGTACAAGTGGTCTGCAACATATTTGTGGGAAGAAGATATTTCCAGGATATTTGTTGAGGTTTGGTTTTCTGATTTGTATGGTTATTAGAGGACAAGGTTGTCCTCAGATTTTGGTGATATTTGTATTGGATAAGAGGACATGTTTTTCCTCATATTTGGTGATATTGTATTGGTTGGGAGGACTAGTTTTTCCCTCAAGATTTCTGAATTTGATAAGGTTACAAGAACATAAATATTTTGTCTCATATGTGTTGATGATTCATCTCTGATCTTTTGTGATTATGTTGCATGTAATTTCAATCAATAATTTTTAGTGTAAAATTGTTCATTGATAACAACTAGGGTTTTACTATTAGATCACTAGGAAAAAAATTCAGATCTGAAAATTAGTCACATAATAGGGTATGTGAAAATTGACATGGAATCAGAGCTTGGGATCTGAAGAGAATGGGATCATCTTGAGACACATTTGTTGGCTACAACACTAGAGGAGTGTTGTTCTTTTTATTTTTCTTGTTATTGTTTCGGGGAGGTCACCATGGTGAACACATTGAATCTTGAGGGTAGGTTGGAAGGGGAAACTGACTTCCAGGCTTGGAAGACAAGGGATATCCTTTTGTTGGAAGAGAATGACCTCAAGGAGTATGTTGAGAGTATGGTTGTAGCTCCTACCGATCTGCAGGAGTTGGCATCTCACAAGAAGAAGGAAGTGTAGGCCAAGCGAGTGTTTCTATAATCCATGAAGGATCACTTGATTCCTCACATCGCTGAAAAGAAATATGCCAAGGAGATGTATGATGCTCTGGTAGGTCTATACAAAAATGGGAATACAGGTAGGAAGTTGCATTTGAAGCATCAACTTCAAGTTGTCAGGATTTCTAGTGAGGACATGATTGTGAACTATATTATGAAGATTACATAGATCTGATATCAAATTGTGGCGATCGATGATAAGGTGGAGGATGTTGAGTTGGTGAATGTGGCATTGAGAGGTTTTCCCAAGTCTTGGGAACCATTTGTGCATGGGATTTGTGCACGAGACAAGTTACCAAACTTTGATAGACTGTGGACTAATTGTATCCAGGAGGAGACCTGGTTGGTTTCCAGGGATGATATGGATGGTATGGTGATGAGTAGTAGTGATGCAAAAAAGACCCTTGCATCCCTCACTAGGAAGGAAGAAGAGGTTCTCTAGGAAAAAAATCTTTCCGGGGAGAAGGGATTCTCCTGAGAGAGAAGCATCTCTAGAGCCGAGGCAGAGGAAGGATATTAGTAAGATCAAATGTTTTGAGTGCCTTGAATTTGGTCATTATGCTTCACAGTGTCGACACTGGAGGGGAAGGGGAAGAAGGAAGAAGACATCAACAACATAGGTTGATGAGGTTGTAGAAAGGTTCCAGAGGAAGATCTTGTTGGTCTCCGCTCTTTTATGTATAGTTTCCAGTATGGGTACTTGGTTGGTGGATAGTGGAGCATATTGTCACATGACAATTGCTAGAGAGTTATTTAACACTTTCACGGATATTGTCTTAGAGTTGTGTGTGGATCTTGGCACGAGATTCAAGCATGCAGTTTGGGGATGTATTACAATATCGTTTTGATTGAAGTCAGGAGAGGCGTTGAGGGTGTTGAATGTGTTATGGGTGCCATAACTCAGGAGGAGTGTTCTCTCAGTCTCAGAGATTAAGAGAAAGGGCTACCACATGTTTTTTTCAAGAGAGAAAGGTGTTTTTTGAGCCCATAAAATCTAGCTTCATATCAATAGTGATTCTTGGAGTTAGGGAGCGAAACTGATATAGGCTGAGAGGCAGGGAGCAGGTGTCTCCACCAATGATGAGGGAGGTATCCCCACTAGTAGTTCCAACTGAGAGGTAGCCAAAGTTAAGAAGGAATCATCCATCTGGATCTAGTAGGGAGGAGTATCATCCTAGGACTATTCATAGAATATTAGACTTCACAAGAGGTCAACAAGTTCAGAGGGAGCAGATGGATCCAGAGGTTTTGCAGACTTAGAGGGAGTCAAGTTTCATAGGGAGAATGCAGACTTAGAGGGAGCCCGATCTCAGAGAGAGTTAGTTGGATCAGAGGGAGAGTCATACATTCAAAGGGAGTTCCCCCTCATGTTCAGGTGGGAGAGAGGCATCTTCTATGACTGATAGATAGGTGCCATGGGTTGAGGAGGCCATAGAGGAGGTAAAAACGTAGGAGGATTCTAAGAGATTTGTGTACTCCATGGAGGATTCAGTTGTTTCAGTAGGTTTTGCTACATTGATATAGGAGGAAGATGGTCGGAAAGACAAGAGAGTAGGATTTTTGTCAGTCACAGAGGGAGTAACTAGTGAGACAAATTGGACAATAGGATTTGCTTTAGCAACTGAGGATGCAGCCAATCAGGAGGACTAGAGAGAAGGATATTTTTTGGTAACAGAGAGAGAAACCAATCAGGAGGATTGGAGTGCATCTGTGGTATATGAGACAGAGTCACTCCCAAGATGAGAGAGAGAGAAACTTCTAGTATTGGAGGTACATCTAGATGTTCAAGGATGGGATACCTCCCTTGCTAAGAGGGAGTGTTGATTTTTGTATCTTCGAGAGGTATTCCCATAAGAGACCAAGGTGTCAGGCATGTGGGAATTGTTGGGCCCACGATATGCTTAATCTAATGATGATAATTAGATCCTTTTTGGAGAATATTGTATATGTATTTTCCTGTTTTGAAGAGTTTTGGAGGATTTTTGTGATAAATCGTCCTAGTTCATACGAGGTATGTAAGATTTATATTTTATGATGGTTTTGAGTATAATTCAACATGTTTTAATGATTTCAGAAAAACAAAATGCGTTCTGTATGTCATAGGGAAAAATCGTAGGTCATTTTTGCATCCGACAATTTGTCCGGTACTCCATCCGACACTCCATCTGGTACTCCATCCGACACTCTGTCCTGCACTAAAACCATGGGCGATTTGGCGGTTATCCTATCAGCAACTAGTGATGGGTGAATCAGACATGCGTTTTCTTTGTGCTCATGGCCTCCAACTACTGAGCTTTTAAAAACTCAGATTGGGTTATTATGCTGGGCGTTTATTGGCTCACATTGTTTCTAGAAGCCACCAACGGTTAATACACATTGAATGTAATTTGTTGTTTTTAGAGGAGGTCGACCCTTCCAGTGGTCGACCTCTCATATTGTAAATCTATAAATACCACATCAGTGGTCAGACAATAGTTAATTTAAGTTAGAGGAGATTAGAAGAATAGTTAATCTTTGTTTTGCCAATTCTAGACATATTTTGCTAAAACTGTGTTTTTCATTTTAATGTTGAAATTATGTTAACTGAGCTCATGATTCGTCCTTGAAGAGTAGCCACGACCTACTGGGGGACCCACCAACAGTCTGGGTGAATATTTAGTTAGTTTCCTTGTGAATTTGAGTAGTGTAATTGTCATTTTGTTTATTTCCCGTACATGAGTTTTTATTGTGTTTATTTACTGTATAAATTGTTGTTCATAATTTAATTACTTTAGTTCAGTTTTGCAGGTTATTATGGAGGCTAGTGTTAATATGCAATAATCTTTTAGTTGATAGGAAATGAACTTGCAAGTTCTTAGTTACTAACCCTGTATGTAATTAGAGGATAGATAGATTTTCTTTATGCTGAAATATAGTTTAAAAATAGAGTTAAAACATAGTAGTTAGTTTATGGTTTCTTTGACAAGCTTCGGTGGATGGATAGTTGTTAGTTTTAGTTTTCATTTTCAGTTTGCTTATCTAATTGCTATTTAGTTGTGCTTATCTAATTGTTAGTTAGTTTGCTTATTTAATTTCTTGTCATATGATGAAATAGAAATAGGATTTAATTTATGTTTTATGAGTATTTTCCATTTACAATTTAATTTGTTAAAATATAATTAGTTTAGTTTATTTCATGCAATTTCCTTTTCTAGATCTAGGTTGCAATTTTAAATTCGAAGTTTATTATTGAGTTTACTTTTCAGTTATGAATCTAAGTAGTATGAATTTTCTTAATTAGCATAGAATGCAATTGAATTAAATAGAATAGTGTTTTTGTATTGTTGATGATTAATGCATAGATTGAATAATCACATGGATATGTAGGATAATTGATATTTCTTCTATCATGGCTAAGTTCTCATTGGATTGTCTAATTCACACTTTTCACTTTGTTATTGAAGTCAATATTGAGTTTATCCCTCTTGAGTTATCGTTAATTGTTAAATGCCATTGTGATATTGTAAGACATCAGAGACATAACCATCAACACTATATTTGAGTTTTTTTAGAAAATAGTTTCCTTGCTTTTGTAGATTAGATAGTCTTCTTGCTTTGGTAGATTAAAGAATAGTTTTCTTATCGTAGATTAAAGAGTAGTTGTTGATTAATTTTATTGTCATGATGCTTTGAATTTAGTAGATTAAGATTTCCTTTCGTAAATTAGAAGTAGTTATGGAGTTTAATTTAAGAATATAGTTCACTTACTTATTAGTTTGATTAGTTGCTTATTGGGTAATTTTCATTAGTTTACTTGTTGTAGAAATTATCATAGGTTAGCTAGTTGATTGCTTGCTTGTTTACTTGCTTGGATAGGGTAGTTCCTTGCTTGTTTATTTTCTTTAATAGGGTAGTTGCTTGCTTGTTTATTTACTTGTTGTTGCTTTTTGAATTTGAATAGATTAATTAGATTAGTTTACTGTTGTTATTGCTCATTAGATAGATAGTTTGTTTTTTCTCATTATAATGATTAAGTTAGTTTGCTTTAAGTAGGGTTTTTATTTTCTTTCTTAGGACTATCCATCGATCCTTTGTTCAAAGGTTACTTAGGATACATAATTTAAGTTTCCTTGACAGGGTTTGATCATTAATAGTCTTTGCTCGAATAGATTAGCTTTTAAATAACCCATTTCCTTAGTTAGACTATACTACCTCCAACCTTTCTACCTTGGCATATATATTTATAAAACTCTAAGTTTACTTACCCTGGGTTGACAATTTAATTAAGAGATTTTAGTGTTTTTTAGTGCATATAGAACACCCACCATTTTTGGTATCGTTGCCGGGGAGTTGTCTCAAGGTAGGAAATAGTTAGGAAATATATCACTTCTAAGCCATAACATTAGATTGGTGGTGGGGGAACTTTAAGACAAGAGGTAAGAACCTACACATTTGTTATAGAAGGCTCCCCCAAACCCAATGGTAGTTTTTCTCTTTTTGTTTTTGTTTTTGTTTGCTTTCATGAACAGACCTAGAGATCCAAAAGGTAGATACATTAAATCTAAATCAGACCTTTCAACCAAGGTTCCTTCTGATATTTTGGGGGGAAGGAACATTCCACTCATAAATTTCGTAGATCGATATCAAAAAAAAGAAAATAGCTCAACCTAAAGAGCTAAAGTAGTCTTTGAAGAGACTAAGACAGGGAACACTATAGAACAGAAAATTGAAGCACCAGTAATAGTGGAACAAGAGGCAAGACCACTCGAGCCTTTCGTAGAACCAAACAATAAAGCCTTCGCTTTTACACCACCACGGGGAGATCCTAACTTTGAAGACATCATAGACCCTGAATAGGTGAATATTTTGTTTGGTAGTTCATCCAACGTAATTATCTCTCAAATTGACACAGAAAATTTGGCACCAATAATCTCAACTGACACGAGTAGAGTCCAAGACATCCAATTAGTAGGAAGACCTTTCCATCAAAGGGAAACCTTGTTCTCTTCAAAGATAAAACCACCTAGGTACTCTCTTTTTGGAAACCAAACCAGTATGGATGATCAGGGGGATCACAACAATGTAAGATACGAGGAGGAAGAAGAAGCTGGAAACCAAACCGAAACTACCTTCGGGTTTCCAATTTTGGACACCACCTCAAATGTCAATATGAAAAATATTCCTCTCTCAACACTGCCCACCTTTTACGGTAAAAGTAGTGAAGATCCATATACCTTCCTATTTGAGTTTGACATCTTGTGTAGGAGATACAACTACTTACAAGATGCCCAAAAACTAAAACTCTTTCCTGCCACCCTCAAGGACTCTGCACTAACATGGTTCATGGGGTTGGGAGAATCCAGTATTAGGTCTTGGGAATCCATGAAAGATATATTTCTTAAGAAATACCAAGAGTACTGCAAGACCAAAGAGTCTCGTAATGACATCTTTAAAATACAACAATAAGAAGACGAGAATCTCGAGGACTATATAGAACGGTTTGCATACATCTCCCAGAAGTCAAAATACCATGACCTCCCAGAGGATGCAGTTAGGGCTCTTTTCCTTAAGGGAATTTCAGAAGAATACCTAGATATGCTTAACCTGATGGCATCATGTGACATCTCTCATAAACCATTTGCCGAAATATGTGAAATGTGTAAGAATTACTCAAGGAGTAGGGATAAAACACGAAAGATTGTTCGGGACCCTTATAATAGAAACTTAAAACCAATTAGTTCAGGTGGTATCACAAAGGAAGAGATAAGGAACCTTCTAGAAAACTTCAAGACATATATCTTAAGCATAATAGGTTCCCAGTTGGACACCCTAAATATTAAAAAGAAACAAGAGGAGGAAAATGTAGCAATGAGCATATATTGCCCAAGATGTAGGAGGGGGCATTCCTCAAGGGAATGCCCATTAGATAAAATTTCAGTTTGTGGCTTCTGCATAGAAGACCATTCAACTGAAAAATGTCCATAATTTCCTGGTTTGTTAGCCATATATAGGAGTGGGGATCCTGGGGAATCCTCTTATGCACCTAGGAGGCCATGGCAGCTTATAAACCAACCCACATACCAAATCCATAATCTCAAGTTCCACCCTATTATCAACAACAACATAGTGGAACTCACCAAGTTTGCAAAACTGGTCTGCATAGTACCAACATCCTTGGCCTCAAGGATGGAGAGGAGGACATAACCAAGGGAACCTTCAAGCTCCACCTATCCCTATGTCCAACCATCCACACCCTTAGTTTCCACCAAACACCCTGAAACTTCTGCCAGGTTTTGTTCTACCACATTTACCTCCTATTACACAACAACAACCACTACAATATCAGAATGCAAGCTCCCCGAGACCAAAATTATTACCGGAACAACCAGTGCCCAATCCCAATAATAGGCCCACTCAATCTCTTCACAATGTTGAGATGCAGGCCTTCCCGACATATGTTGTTACTCCTGTTCCATTACAGGATATTCAATTGTGGTCAGGAAAAGTTTTGGAAATGCAGAGAGCTTCAGTAGTAATCCAGGAAGAAGAGGAAGAAGAAACCACCAAACAACCCATGGGTGACACTAAGTGGGAATATGTTATTATTCCTAAGGACCAAGAACCCAAGCTTCCCCAAAATGAACCTTCACAAATTACGAAGGTCCCTCCTTATCCAGAAAGACTTGTAATCGAGAAACCTACCACCCAACCAGAATTTGACATCTTGAATGAATTGAAGAATATTTGTGTCAAGATTTCGTTGCTACAAGACATTAAGTACATTCCAATATACAATAAGGTAGTCAAATAATTGTGTATTAAGAAGCCAGGTAGGAAGAAGGAGGACCCTCCTACAGTACATTTGATAGGAGAACTTTCTGAGTATATATCAGAGCAGCCTAAGATAAAAAAATATGGGAACCCAGGAAACCTTGTAGTGACCATAACCATTAATGAGGTTTCCATTAGGAACACTCTGATAGACCTACGGGCAACCATCAATGTTATGACTGCTACTACCTTGGAGAAATTATAGTTACAACCTCTTCTTAGGCCTACCCCAACCATTTTGGAATTAGCAGATAAGACCAAGGTTATACCTGAAGGAATCTTGGATGATATCATAGTTACTTTAGCCTCATGGGAATACCCAATATACTTTCTTGTTATTCACTCAAAGGATCCTACCAAAGGCCATCTCGTCATTTTGGGGAGAGCTTGGTTAGCCACAACCAATGCATTTATTGGCTGTAGAGAGGGAGAAATGACCATCTCAAATAGACTTTCTATCCAGAAGCTCACCATTTACCCTCCAACTCAACCTATCATGGAGAATCTATGGTGGCTTGAATGTCCATATGAGAATGAGGACTGGGAAGAACCTGTATTTCCAAGTGACCATGCCTAGGCACTTCAGGAGCACACAATGGAAAATGTGCTAAACCAATTCATTTCTGTTATCACATGTGTTGATTTTCCACAATATTTTCCCCAATTTGAGTATATGTTTGGGGAAGAATTTCAGGAACAATTGGACCCATTCATTTTGTCTTCAACATCTTTCATCTTCGATATATATGAGTCTGCCATGTCTTATACCATGCCATATGATATTAGCCTAGGAAAATTCCTACATAAAAACTCCGGGCTAGATGCAGACCAACAAAAACAGTTAGTAAGTATCCTTAAATAAAAAATAGGAGCATTCACCTGGGAATACACTGACATGAAGGGTATACACCCTGACACATGCATCCATCACATATATACCCAGGGGGAAGTAACACCTGTTAGGAAACCCTAGAGAAGGATGAGCCCAACACTCAAAGATATAGTAAAAGAGGAGATCCAAAAGTTATTAAATGTTGGATTTATTTATCGCATCTCCGACAATAAGTGGGTGTCCCCACTTGTAGTGGTTCGAAAGAAAGTGACCAGGAAATGGAGAATTTGTGTTGATTTCCAGGAGCTCAATAAAGCCACTCTAAAGGATTACTTTCCTCTTCCTTTTATCAACCAAGTTTTGGATATCCTGTCTGGAAAGAAGTATTTCTCCTTTTTAGATGGGTACATCAGGTACAATAAAATTCTCATAGCACCAAAGGACAAATACAAGACCACCTTTACCTGTCCTTGGGGCACCTATGCCTATAGTGTCTTTCCATTTGGATTGTGTAATGA
The DNA here is from genome assembly GCA_009831015.1 of Picea engelmannii. NCBI lineage: Eukaryota > Viridiplantae > Streptophyta > Pinopsida > Pinales > Pinaceae > Picea > Picea engelmannii. The sequence goes on along the minus strand of ML793209.1, from coordinate 459,518 downwards.
TCTTGCCACATTTCAACGAGCAATACTAGGGATATTTGCTGATCTTATCCATGATTGTGTGGAGGTCTACATGGATGACTTCACAGTTTATGGAAATACTTACCAAGAAGATTTATATAACTTAGAAAAATTCCTTATCAGATGCCAAGAAATGAACCTATCTCTAAGTCATGAAAAATGTAAAATGTTGTTGACTGAAGGAGTGGTTCTGGGACATCACGTTTCATCTAAAGGGATAAAAGTCGATCCTGCAAAGATTGAGGTCATCGTCAGACTTCCACCCCCCAAGACTCATAAAGAGGTGATATGTTTTCTTGGACATGACGGATACTATCGACGGTTTATTGAAAATTTTACAAATATTGTTCCACCCATGTTTGGATTGCTAATAAAGGATGTTGATTTTGTTTGGACGGAGCAGTGTCAAACTTCCTTTGAAACCCTAAAAGCTAAGTTGTTTGTGGCACCAGTTCTTAGAGGGCCGAATTGGGCTCTCCCATTTCATATATCCACTGATTCCTCTAAAACTGCAATAGGAGGGGTATTAGGGAAGAAAGAAGACAAGCATCCCTATGTCATTTATTTTGTGAGCAAGAACTTGTCCCCTGCCAAGTTAAATTACACAGTTACCGAGAAGGAATTCTTGGCAGTAGTTCATTCTATCAATAAGTTTTGCCATTACATTACAAGTTATGAAGTATTTGTACATACATATCATTCCGCCATTAGATTTCTCATGAATAATCCCATAACTAATGGTCGAGTGACTAGGTGGCTCCTACTATTGCAAGAGTTTAATATCACCATGCCTGACTGACCTGGAAAGGAGAATGTGGTAGCTTATTTTATTTCATGTATAACAAACAAGGATGATGATATTACTGTAGATGATAGTTTCCCAGACGAGCTCCTTTTTTCCTTTTCTGTCAATACCCCATGGTTTGCAGATATGGAAAACTATTTGGCTACTAGAAAGTTACTGTCTCATTTGTCACCTCATGAAAACCGTAAAATTATCACACAAAGTGATAATTACTCTTGGGTTGGCCATGACCTTTTTCATACAGGTACTGATCTGATTATTCGTAGATGTGTCTAAGAGGATGAGGTACCAAAAATTATATGAAGTTGTCATGATGGACCATGTGGTGGCCACTTTTCTAACAAACGCACAACATATAAGGTGTTACATTCATGTTACTATTGGCCTAGTATCTTCAAGGATGCTGTCGAGTATGTGATGAGTTGTGATAGTTGTCAAAGAATAAGAACACCCACGCCAATTGAAGAAATTTCCTTATGTGCCCAAGTTATGATAGAACCTTTCAAGAAATGGGGCCTTGACTTTGTAGGACCAATTTCACCCATGTCTCATAAGAAAAGCTATATTTTGGTTTGTACAGATTATGTCACCAAGTGGGTAGAGGAAAAAGCCCTATTTAGGGCTACAGAAAAATATGTTGTCGAGTTCATCTATGAAGACATCTTTACCCGCTTCGGTTTCCCTCGTTAAATTGTTACAGACCAAGGCACTCAATTCACTTCCAAGCTAACGAGAGAGCTAACAGAGAAATATGGGATTAAACACTGTAAATCTTCTCCATACCACCCACAAGCTAATGGTCAGGAATAATCTACAAACAAAGTTCTGGAAGCTATCTTAACCAATACTATTCAATTACATCACTGAGATTGGGCTGATAGGCTTCCAGAGGCTCTGTGGGCATATCAGATCACCTAGAGAAACACCACCGGACATACCCCTTATGAGATAGTGTATGGGAAACAAGTACTTCTACCGATAGAATTTCAAGTAAGGACCTTCCATATTGCGACAGAATTGGGATTAAACTTAGAGGCTTAGAAGAAATGAGCCCTACAATTGAATGAGTTGGATGAGATCAGGCAAGATGCCATCCAACAAACAATGTTAGTCCAAAACCAGAGGAACAAGTGGCATGACAAGCTTATTAAGAAGAAACACTTCCAACCTAGTGATTGGGATTTGTTGTTTGATTCCCGATTTAAAACCTTCAAAGGCAAACTCACCACTCGGTGGTTGGGTCCTTACGAGGTAGTCACTGTATATGACAATGGAGCTATGAAAATCAAAACAATTGACAATGGACAAGTCTCCTTTGTAGTAAATGGACACCCACTCAAATTTTATCATAAGCCCATTTCCAAAGAAGACTTTCTACAGGTCATGTCAACTGACAAGGCATTGGCCTTAGTAGATGGGGAAGTCCCCCCTTGTTCTTGAATGTTTTCTGAATTTTCTACTGTACATATGTAAATAATTTTGAATTTTGTTGATAAGCAATTCTAGAGATCTCTGTAGGTATTTATTTCACCAGGAGTAGATAGTTTCAAGGAAATATAAAAGAAGGATTTTTTTTCAAAATATTGCTATATTTGAACCTTGTTGTCTGCTAAGCATCAAATGAATAATGACTTGCTATAATTAGCCATATTTTTGCAAAGATTTTCATCTTCTCTTTTTCTTAAGGCATTTTAAAAAGTAGTTGCTCTTGAAAACCTTCACCACTATATAAGGAAGTGATACCGTAACCATCAATCTTAGAGGTCTCTCGTACAGTCTCCCCAAGAAACCTGAGTAAGTGAGTAAAGTATCTTTATTAAAGAGTAACAAGGAGGTATGATTAGCGGTTAGTCATGGAAACATCACAATAACTTACAAAAGAAGAAAGTAAGTTGAGCCTAGAGACACCTTTCTGTTCTTTCTCAATGGTACCATCCACTACACACTAAATAACTTGATTATATCATATCTTTAGATAGGCCACGTCCGCTTAAGTACCCCTTACATTAGGACAATCACTAAGGAATATAACGGAAAGTCATCCTCTAACATAAATACCATCCCAATTGAAAAAAGAAAAAAAGAAAAGTTGTTTTCGGAGATGTCCCCCCATCTTCTTGCACAAAGCAATCTCATACTAAAATCTTAAAAGATGGAGGGCAAGTCTCTGAGGGTGTAAGAGTCTAACCCATCGGGATACTGAACAGGTCTATTGGCAGTGGGTACCGGCCTGTGGTATGACTAGGTAAACCTGCTAGAGTATTGAATAGGCTTGATGGCAACGAGGCATTCTACCTAGCGAGGATGATAATCTGACAAAAAATAAATAATAAATTTAAACTTGTCCTGATGTAGGGCATCACTTGTAGACAAATATGACATGAAGTATGTATGCTTAAGTTAAGGTTAATGAACTCCATAAACTTTCCATTGGGAACTAAATATGAGACTATCTTGAAACTCTCTTGCCTACCTCTTCTTATATATATATATATATAGGATCTCTTATCCTATAGGTGGGGCCATCTTCTAACCGTCTCGTTAGACCAATCTGTGAAATTTATCTCTACACTTAACACACTATAAATCTTCGGCTATTGGGAGAACTGACTGGTCTCCTATATTTTTTATTGGGAGTTGTCACAATACTTAGGTGTGGGGGAGGGGTTCATGAGTTGACAAATGATCATTGCCTAGAGAAGTAAATCTTTGTACAAATTTATGTATTGTTTTCATGATACAAGTTATTACATTAGCAACCATTTTTTTTTTTTTCGAAATGCTAATTCCCTGTGTGTTATAAATTACTATACATATCCTTAACAAACCACTCTATTAGTTTATTTTTGTTATAGGTTGTTCATTGAAGAATTGAAATTACATGCCTTATGTGATTGGATTGAGTAATCATGGTGGAAAAATCAACAATAATAGAATACTCTGCCTTTGCTCTTAATGACTATGACTGCCAAAACCATTCCAAGACTGCAGGCTATCCATTACAGGAGGAAAAAAATGTATTTAGCACAGAGGTACCATATGGAGTGCCATATGGAGTTTCGTATGAAGTGTCATATGAGGTGTGGAACGAAGTGCCATATGAAAATATAAACCAATAACTATCCACAATTTCAGGTAACCAAGAATTAATGGCATTTAATTGAATTAGTTCATGGAAATCAAGGTCGAATGATGCAAACCTTAGATATTTTCATGATCAAATGTCCAAGTCAAAAGACTTGGACATTGATCTAACTTCTTATCATTATGATTGCCCCCAAAAACATGCCTTCAAATTCGAAATCGCTCACACATGGCAACTCGTGTGTGCATGTGTGCAACCAATTCCACCCTAGGCACACTCATAAATGAAATTGGGTTATCCCATTAGTCCTCACACTCACATATGCTCATTTTTGTTCGCCCCTGTTTTAAACACACTCACCCTCTGCTCATTCTGATTCACCTCTGTCCACATTTACGCTCGACCCATGCTTAATTGCGCTCGACCTCTGTTTAAATCGTGCCATTCCTTGGCCTGATTGCACCTATCCTCTATGAATTTATCCCTCTATCCATTTCTTCACCACATCAAAATTCCCAAATGGTATGAGTCGTCTTCCTATGTACACCTTTTCGCCATCCCTGAGTTTTCACAGTGCATTGAAGTATTTTTACGTGCAGGCTGGGGGTCATTTTTGTCCCACTTACAGGGCCACGATGATGACATTTCAATGCAATTTTCCCTCGATTTTGATGGAAATACAACCCACGTGGTGTATCTCACCTTTGGGGTCTCAGAGGAATCCATAGTCACAGCCACAAAGATTCCAAGAGTGGGTGATAGATGGTTTAAAAACCACCAATTGCTGTGATTGAGCTATAACATGGTTTTTAAACCAGAATTTCAGAACATCTATGGAGGTAAAGGATACTCCAAGGAGTGGATAAAAGAGGAGCTAATCAACCCTCTCATAGTCATCACCAACTTGATCACATGTGAAGGTAGATATTCCACCTTTAAATCCTGTCACATTCGATTGTTAGCTCACTTTCATTTCAATAAACCATTGAATTTTCCCTTCTACTTTTTAAAGAGCTTGGAGAATATGTCCTCTCAAGTGAGGGAGAATGTAACCAACCCCCACAACAACCTCTTTCACCATTGCCTTATCAAACTCCTTGTTTTAGCCAAATTGGAAAAACAAGGCAAGCTTGGGATGAGTTCATTTACCAATTTGCAAACCCTCACTTGATAATTAAGACTAGCAAAAAGACACTTGATCTAAGGACTATTTCTCCATCCAAACCCCACTCTCCAAAAACTCCAAACCCTCCTGCACAAGCCATTTATTTACTGGAAAAAAAAACCCAAGAAGCTTGTTGATACCCCTGCAGCCTCATCAGACAAAAAAACCAAGAAGCCTATTGCTAATCTCCATATGCCTTCAATATCTCTTGATCCTACACCCAAAACGCTACAAGAAGTAATTCAACAAGACTTTCCTACAGTTCCCACAAATAGGAGAGGAGATAAACGATTTAATAGAGGACCCTTTCGAAAAAGTACCTGGAGCATAAGAGGAAAAAATTATGCAAAACACATGACTACTTCAGACCCTATCCCAGTATCCTCTGATCTCGAGAGTCCTCACAAAAGACTTAGGGAAGTGTCCGTAGACGAATTGAAGCCTCAAAGAAAGACACAATATGAACCTACTTCTCCTCATCAACCCCCTATTACTCCTAACTCACATATGCCTACTCCAGATCATAAGATCGATATACATTCTACATCTTTCAAAGCATCTAAGCCCTCCTTCGAGATATCTGATCCTGCTCTAGCCATGGAGAAATTACAAGATAATTTTCAGCTTCTGCAACAATTGGAAGATAGGAAGACTATGGGCATGAATCTTCACCATGATAATGCAATCCTCAAAGAAAAGGTGAATTCCCTTCAAAGGTTGGTTGACGAGATGACCAAAACCAATCGTAACCTCAGGGAACAATTGAAGCAACACAAGAGGCACAAGAACAAATCTTCACGACAAGAAGATGAAGCTTCTAAAGTTGATCCTTCTCAGCAAGCTTAGTCATGAGGGGAAATTCCTTTTTGTTTGCAGTGGGACCTGCAAAAAATTAGGCGTGGGGGTAATTTTTGGCCCATGATATGGTTAATCTAATGATGATAAGTAGATCCTTTTTGGCCAATATTGTATATGTATTTTCCTATTTTGAAGAGTTTTGGAGGATTTTTGTGATAAATCGTCATGGTTCATACCAGGTATGTAAGATTTATGTTTTATGATGGTTTTGAGTATAATTCAACATGTTTTAATGATTTCAAAAAACCAATTCGCATTCTGTGTGTCACAGGGAAAAATCGCAGGTCATTTTTCCATCTGGCACTTCGTCCGGTACTCCATCCGGCACTCCATTCGGCATTCCGTCCTTCACTAAAACCATGGGAGATTTGGCGGTTATCATATCGACATCCAGGGATGGGCGAATCAGAGAAATGGGTTTTCTTTGTGCTCGTGGCCTCCATCTATCGAGATTCTAACAACTCATATTGGGTTGGTATGCTGAGAGTTTATTGGATCGCCTTGTTTCTAGAAGCCACCAGCGGTTAAGACGCATTGAATGAGATTTGTTGTTTTTAGAGGAGGTCGACACTTCCAGTGGTCAACCTCTCAGCTTGTAAATCTATAAATACCACATCAGTGGTCAGACAATAGTTAAGTTAATTTAGAGGAGATCAAAATAATAGTTAAGCTATGCTTTGCCAATTCCAGACATATTTTGCTAAAACTGTGTAAACTTGTGTTTTTCATTTTAATGTTGAAATTGTGTTAACTGAGCTCATGATTCATCCTTGAAGAGTAGCCACGACCTGCTGGGGGGCCCACCAACAGTCTGGGTGAATATTTAGTTAGTTTTCTTATGAATTTGAGTAGTGTAATCGTCATTTTGTTTATTTCCTGTACATGAGTTTTTATTGTGTTTATTTACTGTACAAATTGTTGTTCATAATTTAATTACTTTAGTTCAGTTTTGCAGGTTATTATGGAGGCTACTATTAATATGCAATGATCTTTTAGTTGATAGGAAATGAACTTGCAAGTTCTTAGTTAATAACCCTGTATGTAATTAGAGGATAGTTAGATTTTCTTTATGCTGAAATATAGTTTAAAAATAGAGTTAAAACAAAGTAGTTAGTTTATGGTTTCTTTGACAAGCTTCGGTGGATGGATAGTTGTTAGTTTTAGTTTTCATTTTCAGTTTTCTTATCTAATTGCTATTTAGTTGTGCTTATCTAATTGTTAGTTAGTTTTCTTATTTAATTTCTTGTCATATGTTGAAATAGAAATAGGATTTAATTTATGTTTTATGATTATTTTCCATTTGCAATTTAATTTGTTAAAATAGAATTAGTTTAGTTTATTTCATGCAATTTACTTTTCTAGGTCTAGATTGCAATTTTAAATTCGAAGTTGATTATTGAGTTTAGTTTTCAGTTATGAATCTAAGTAGTATGAATTTTCTTAATTAGCATAGAATGCAATTGAATTAAATAGAATAGTGTTTTTGTATTGTTGATGATTAATGCATAGATTGAATAATCACATGGATATGCAGGATAGTCGATGTTGCTTCTATCATGGCTAAGTTCTCATTGGATTGTCTAATTCACACTCTTCACTTTGCTATCGAAGTCAATATTGAGTTTATCCCTCTTGAGTTATCATTAATTGTTAAATGCCATCATGATATTATAAGACACCGGAGACATAACCATTAACACTACATTTGAGTTTTCTTAGAAAATAGTTTCCTTGCTTTTGTAGATTAGATAGTCTTCTTGCTTTGGTAGATTAAAGAATGGTTTTTTTTTATCATAGATTAAAGAGTAGTTTTTGATTACTTTTATTTTCATGATGCTTTGAATTTAGTAGATTAAGATTTCCTTTCGTAAATTAGAAGTAGCTATGAAATTTAATTTAAGAATAGAGTTCACTTGCTTATTAGTTTGATTAGTTGATTATTGGGTAATTTTGATTAGTTTACTTGCTATAGAAGTTATCATAGGTTAGTTAGTTGATTGCTTGCTTGTTTACCTTCTTTGATAGGGTAGTTCATTGCTTGTTTATTTTCTTTAATAGGGTAGTTGTTTGCTTGTTTATTTACTTACTGGTTGTTGCTTATTGAATTTGAATAGATTAATTAGATTAGTTTGTTGTTGTTATTGTTCATTAGATAGATAGTTTGCTTTTGCTCATTATAATGATTAAGTTAGTTTTCTTTAAGTAGGGTTTTGATTTTCTTTCTTAGGACTATCCATCGATACTTTGTTCAAAAGTTAATTAGGATAAATAGTTTAAGTTTCCTTTATAGGGTTTGATCATTAATAGTCTTTGCTTGAATAGATTAGCTTTTAAGTAGCCGATTTCCTTAGTTAGACTATACTACCTCCATCCTTTATACCTTGGCATATATATTGCTACAACTATAAGTTTACTTGCCTCGGGTTGACAGTTTAATTGAGAGTTTTTAGTGTTTTTTAGTGCATATAGAACACCCACCAAGAATATTCATTGGAACCATATTAGCCTTTTGTTTTAATGAAGTTGGCCCCAGAATGAGGGGAGGCCCTCACAGGAAATTTTATGGGCTTGTGATGGGGTGTCACACCCACAAAGAGGAACAAAATATTCTAATTAATTGTTGAGTTTATAAGGGGTGCCTAAAGTCACTCATTGGAATTGTATATAAAGGAGAGCGGTCATTTTGACATTGCATCATAATGAAAGGACAGAGTTAGCATATGTGAGTCTGCACTTGTGCTGAGTGACTTGGTGTTTTAAGCAAAGGAAAATTTTGTATGATGGAAAATGTGGCCTAGGGTTGAGGTCTCTCTATTTTTTTTTCTTGGCAGGGAAAAACACTCTACACATGTGGGAGAGAGAGGTAGCCACATAAGGAAGAAACTGTATGAGTGGAACGAGTTGTACAAAAGGGTCTGTACATGTTTTCACGCATGTACATGGGTTTTAGTGGGAACAACCGTGTACATACACGAGTTGCAGTGGGAACAATCACGCACATCTGTACAGATCTTCCTGGGAATGTACAGATCTGTACAAAGCTAACAAGTGACGTCAACAAGTTATACAAGTGGTCTGTAGAACATGTGTGTGAAGAAGATATCTCCAGGATATTTGTTGAGGTTTGATTTTCTGATTTGTATGGTTATTGGAGGACAATGTTGTCCTTATATTTTGGTGATATTTGTATTGGCTGAGAGGACAAGGTTGTCCTCAGATTTGGTGATATTGTATTGCTTGGGAGGGTTGGTTTTTCCCTCAGGATTTCTGAGTTTGATAAGATTACAAAAACATAAATATTGTGTCTCATGTGTGTTGATGATTCATCTATGATCTTTTGTGTTTCCACCATATGTAATTTTAGTCAATAATTTTTAGTGTAAAATTGTTCAGTGATAACAACTAGGGTTTTATTGTTAGATCACTAGGAAATAATTTCCAGAGCTGAAAATTAGTCACATAAGAGTGTATGTGAAAATTAACATTATCCCCCCCCCTACTCCTCTCTTCTATATACTATACCTCCTCTCCTATACTTAGTCAATTTTTTAATTTCTCTCTTCCCTCCTTATCCATCCATCCCCTTCTCTCCATACACCGAAGGATCATGAGTCCCTTCCCCATTCCCCATCTCACTTTCCCTAACCTCACCCCTGATCCTGATCCTCTCTCATCACTCCACTCCCTTCTTCTCACTCCGCCCACTTCCCCCTTAATCTCTAACACTTAACATTGTTTCCCTTACTTACCCCTCTTCCTTTCCTCACAATTATGCAACACTCACACCTAACCCATACCCCCTACCCCCGATCCCGATTCTCTCTTCTCTCCTCTTACTCCATATTCCCTCTCTTCTCGTACTCCCATACTTAGCCTAATTTCCTAAGTCCATTTCCCTTTAATTATTAAAACCAATCATGTGAAGACATGTGGAATACATGACAACTAATCACACCAAGACATGTGGCATCCTATCATGCAATGCCACATGGAAACCAATCATTTTATGACACGCGGAAACTAATGATACCAATACATATGGTATTGACTATGATATGACTTAGTGATGACATGGGCGATGAAAAGGATTATTATTGGGCATTGACTAGGCTCTTAGTGGATGTTGACTGGGCCATCAAAATATTTATTAATTCATGAATTTTTCCTAAGGTTCGAGTCTCCATAGTATCCATAGTCTCTTTATGTTCCACATGAAATGAATGATAACATTTACTATATAAATAATTTCATTTTTTTTTACCACAATGCATGTGGGATGGGGTATTTATTAAAAAGGGATAATTTTAATGGAGGGCCAAAACTAATCCACAAGCTTGATGGACGATCGTTGAGCAACGAACTTCTGGAGGTCATAACTCGAGATCCGAGCATTAGTTTTGGGAAAAATATACCTTGTTAGAAATTTAACTCAACAATAAATATGATGGAATAGGTTTTAAGGGATGAAATTGGCCACAATTCTGTCAGAAATTGAAACACCAGTCAACTATGTTTTCATGATTTGCTGATAAATTTGCTTGGAACCTCGACTTCCCGAGCTTATAAATTGAGATCCAAAACTCCAAGTATCATTAAAGAAGACTCGTTGGAAATATGGGATTATCAATATTGAATATAAAATAGTTTCCATAAATGAAAGGTAAAATATATTTCTTAGAAAATTAAAATATAGTCAACTTTTAAAAAAGTAGCCAATTAAAAATTTTCAAAATAAAAGTTTATTAATTTTTTTTATTAAAGATTAAATGGGTGCTACTTCAAGGCATGAATTTCAATGAAATAAATTTGTTAATGATATTTCAATGAAACATTAATTAAAGTGGTTATTCCAAGAAGAAAAGTGTGTGGAAGTTCCTAGAAAGACTAAAAACCTAACTACTTCAAGAAGCATTGGAAGAAGATTTTAAAAGAGGGAAGCATCATCAAAGAAAAGGTTGGAATTTCAAATCATCAAGACATTGAGAGTGAGAAGTCTCTACACCAGTGACGAGTATTTAAAAATCAAAGTTTTATCTTTCCAAGATTCTATGAATTGGCCTACTAGAAAATTTATCCTTACATGTTCTTCTTTCTGTTTCTTTCCATTAAATATTTCAATATGTATTGTTAGATAAACAAGAAGAATTGGGTATGAGGATTTCTTTGTCAAAAATCTTCAGTCATCTTGTAATATTTCAGGTCCATAGGACCAACATCCCTCCTTATAAAATGGAAATTGTTGTTTCATTCAATTTATTATTTGTCATTAAGATTTTGTAGAGGCTGTTTTGGCCATCTTGTTTCTGACATTATTCAACTTGTCATATTTGGGATACTGTTATAAATTTATTCTGCAAAGAACTACTTCGGGGAATTACATTAGTGATTTATTAGACTTTGAGTTGAAAGAATATTTTTTGAGTTACAAAGAAATACTCATTTAAAGTTCTTTGAAGACCTTTCCATTTTTACTTCATCTTCCAAAAGTCATAGTATATTCCAGGTTCATTTTATTTTATAAGAAAGGAAGAATGTATGTTGAAAGGAGAATCCAAAACCTTATGGACAAAATTCTTTGCTGACACATTTTATCATTCTTTTCTTCAAATGATATGTTGTATATTTGTATACTTGTATATAGGGGTTGTACATTTGTATATACAAGCTTTGTTGGGAGATATTTAATTTATTGCAGAATCATATAAGGAACTTTCCAACACTTCAGCCAAAGAGGACTACCACCTCTATAAAAACACAAAGGTTGTTTTTGGGATTGTTACCAATATGAACATCGACATTTTTGGTGACTATACTTGGGAACAATTTATTTTCAAGATATCTAAGGCTTTGTTTCAGATATTATTGAGGAACCAAAGTCTCCATGGTTCAAAGTTTCGAAAAGAAGATTCAAAGAAGATTGCTACTTGTTCTATATGCATAGCATTTATAAAAATCTAATTCAAAAATATTTGAATGACCTAAAAAAGAGCCAAGAACCATCAAATATTTGGGAGGATAAAATCCTTGGAGATTCCATTGAAAGAACTCTCAAATTCCTTGACAACTACATTGGAAAGATTCAAGAATATCAAGAAAATCGTCACGGTGACTCCAACAAAGAACCTCATTCATGTCATGATGATCCTTTTCCTTCTTCGCCAAGCTCATCAATGTATTTACAAGAATCAACAAAAGGAAGAGGTACCCAAATAAGGAGGAAATTAAATAGAATCCCTTTAAATATGCCAGAAGTAGATTTTCATATGCATGATATTCCTATTGAAAACTTTTCCACATTCTTTGGGAATACTTTAGAGGATGAAGAGAATCACTTGTTTAGATTCAAAATCACATGTGATGTTTTCAATCTCTTTGAATACAATGTTACATGTCCATTATTTGCACAAACGTTGCATGGGAATGCTCGTGAATGGTCCTATTCATTGCTTCTCGTGAATTTCATTTGTTGAAATGTTTTCCCACGCATCATCTCCCATATGGATGCAAGACAATGAAGATTTCAATCGTTCATATACTCCTTATGAAGATATTTCAAGAAACAAATTTGAGAATAAAATTGAGGAGTCTCCACCAAATGCACAAGAATATTTCAACCAACATGCTCGTGTGTAAAATGTTGCAACATGTGATGAAAAGTCAGAAGAACGTTGACAACAAGAATAATTGGTGGAAGAAAATAATATTGAAAATAATTATGGACACTATTTACAATGCATGAAGGAAGAATGATTTCAAGACATTTCCAATGAATCAATAATATTGAATGGGGATAAGGAGAAAGATGAAAGTATTTTCAAATTGGAAGCCTCTCATCCAAACAAAAATTGCAACATTCATGAGAAACCAATAATTGATTTCATTGAATCATGGTTCCAAAGAATTGTTGGCCAAGAAATCCAATCAAATTTTGGACACATATGGTTAGATTTTATTCCAGCACACTTTGAGCACCCCCCTTACTCTTTGGTACCAACCTTGATATGTTTCCAAGTTCTCTAGTTCATTCTAGAAATTAGATGGATGCTTGAATGGATCCATTGGAAATCTACTTACACTTGAAAAGTTTCCCTTTCCTCCAAGTAGGATATGGTAGGCCGGTCTTGTTTATACATAGTTTGTTTCTTCAATCCAAGATTTTCATAATAAAGCAAGTGTTAGATGGAGATAATGCTTAAAGATGAATCCATGGCCCAATGGAATAATTACAAGAATTTATTTTGAAAATGAATCCATATCCCAATGGAGAAGGAAGTTGGTCATCAAATTTTGGTGTTCTCAGCAACCCATAGGGTGTCACTGTCCCGCTGTTGGAGCTAGTTGTTGATCGAAATTTTTGTCACCTCGATTTCAATTTCTTGGAAAAATAAAATAATTTGATGTCAGAAGAAATAAATTTTGAATGATCATCAATTCATGACATATCCCTTGTCCTCAACCTCATCACACATTTTATGGATTAAAAATACGAGTCCATATGCTCAAGATATCCAGGTTTTTGTCTAACCTCCCAAACAATGCTTCTTCCATGTGCAATTCTATTTTTTTCTTAGAACCACACTTATGTTCTTGGAATTATTGGAACCAAGCTAAATTCTTGGAACCATGTTCAATTTCTTGCAACCATGTTCATTTCTTAGAACCTTATCATTTTCTTGGAACTACACTACACTACTCTTCCATACTACTCTTCATACTTAGTTTTATTTCCACATTTACCCTAAACACTCTTCCTCTACACTATAACTATTCAATACTTAGTTTTATTTTCATATATTTCATACACTCCCTCACCTCTCTTATAACTCATCCTCACTCTTCTCTTCTATACTCAGAATATTTTCTAATATCTCCCCCTTACTCCTCTTTTCTCTATACTATATGTCCTCTCCTATACTTAGTCAAATTGTTTTATTTATATCCTACCTCCTTATACCTCCATCCCCCTCTCTCCATACACCGTGGGTTTGGGAGTCCCTTCCCCATTCCCCATCTCCCTTTCCATCACCTCACCCCCAATCTTGATTCTCTCTCCTCACGCCACTCCCTTCTTCTCACTCCTACCACTTCCCCCTTGCCCTCCAACACTTAACATTTTTTCCCTTACTTACCCCTCTTCCTTTCCTCATGGCATTGTGATGCTCACACCCAACCCATACCCCCAACCCCCAACCCCTATAACCTCCTCTAACTCTGATATTGATTCTCTCTCCTCTCCCATTACTCTCTCTTCCCTCTCTTCTTGTACTCCCATACTTAGCCTAATTTCCTAAGTCCCTTTCCCTTTAATTATTAACTAATCACGTGACAACATGTGGTATACATGACAACTAATCACACCTAGACATTTGGCATCGTATCATGCAACGACACATGGAAACCAATCATTTTATGACACGTGGTAGCTAATGATACCAAGACACATGCTGTTGACTGGGCTATGAATAAGTGTTGACATGGGCAATGACAAGGATTCTTACTAGGTGTTGACTAGGCCATCAAAGTATTTATTAATTCATGAATTTTCCTAAGGTTTGATTCTCCATAGTCTCCTTATGTTCCACATGAAAGGCATGATAATGTTTACTATATAAACACTTTAAAACTTAATACCACAATGCATGTGGGATGGAGTATTTTTTTAAAAAGATGAATTTCAATGGAGGGCCAAGATTAATCCACAAGCTTGATGGACGATTATTGAGTAACGAACTTTTGGAGGTCATAACTAGAGATTTGAGCATCAATTTTGGAAAAAAATACCTTTTTGGAAAGATAAATTGATGAAAAAGAAAGTGGAATAGGTTTTAAGGGATGAAATTGGCCATAATTCTCCTAGAAATGGAAATAACATTCAACTCTGATTTCATGGTTTGCTAATGAATATGCTTGGAACCTCGACTTCTCGAGCTTGTAACTTGAGATCCAGAACTCCAAATCTTGATCATGAAGACTTGTTGGAAATATGGGATGATGAATATTTCATATAGAATGGTTTACATTACATAAATGTCAAATATCTTTCTTAAAATATTAAAATACAATATATTTTTAAAAAGGTAGTCAATTAAAAAATTTCAAAATAAAAGTTTATTAAAAACCTTTTATTAAAGACAAAATGGGCCCCACTTCAAGGCATAAATTTAAACAAAATAAAGTGATTAATGAGAGTTCAATGAAGCATTAATTAAAGTGGTTATTCCAAAAATAAAAGTGTGTGGAAGTTCCTAGAAAGAAAAAAACCCTAACTACTTCAAGAAGCGTTGGAAGAAAATTTTAAAGGAGGGAAGCATAATCAAAGAAAATGTTGGAATTTTAGATCATCAAGAGGTCGAAAGTGAGAAGTCTCTACAACAGTGAAGAGTCCTCAAAAATAAAAGTTTATGTTTCCAAGATTATATGAATTATCATGCTAGAATTTTTCTCCCTACATGTTCTTCTTTCAGTTTCTTTCTATCAAATCTTTCATGTATTTTTAGATAAACAAGAAGATTTGGGTCTGAGCAATTCTTTCTCTAAAATATTCAGTCATCTTGTAATATTTTAGGTCCATAGGAGAAACACTCCTCCTTGTTAAAAGGAAATTGTTGTTTCATTTCGTTTATTAGTTGTCATTGAGATTTTGTAGAGGTTATTTCAACCGTCTTGTTTCTGACATTATTAAAGTTGTCATATTTGGGATATTGTTATAAATTTCTTCTGCAAAGAACTACTTTGGGGCACTAAATTAGTGATTTCTTAGACTTTGAGTTGAAATAATATGATTTAAAATGTATTGTCTATCAAAATATTTTTTGAGTTACAAAGAAATACTCATTTAAAGTTCTTTGAAGACCTGGCCATTTTTAATTCATCTTCCAAAATTCATAGCAAATTCTAGGTTCATTTTATTTTATAAGAAAGGCATAATATTTGTTGAAAGGAGACTCCAAAACCTTCTGGACACAACTCTACTGACACATTTTATCATTCTTATATTCAAATTATACGATGCATATTTGTAAAACTATATATAAGGGTTTTACATTTGTATATACAAGCTTTGTTGGGAGATCTTTCATTTATTGCAAAATCATATAAGGAACCTTCCAACACTTCATCCAAAGAGCAATACCACCTCTATAAAAACATAGGGCGATTCATATCCTTGTGAGGTTGTTGTTGGGATTGTGACCAATATGAACATCAACAAGCCCATCTGTCTTATCAACATGGATGCATAATGAATTTATTGCACTACTCAGCATTGAGAGTAATCAATGTACTTGCATAAAATTAAATGAATCATGGAGGTGATGTTGAGTTGTTCATGTTAAGCAATTCTATTGTTTTAAAACCAAAAACTCCCTCTAAAATCACACCAGTTGACAAACGACTCTTTTACACAACCCAACAATGAGGAAGTATGCTCAATGGACAAATTCAATCATCCAACAATGGATAAAGATTCCAAGGGATATTTTAGTCACACATCATCATATACACATGTTCGAGGGTTTCTGAATTCACCCAGGAAATACAAAAAACAATGAGGCAGAGGAGAACATGCTCGAGGGTCTCTAAATTCACCCAAGGATCTATTAATTATCTCAGGCAATAAAAAACACACCCAAGAAAAGGATAAAAATGTCTAATGAGAAAAAATGATGTGTACAATTGGTGGGAAAAATAAAAACACCAGCCAACAATAAATTATGTGAACGGGTGTTACAGGATGAACACATACTTCAATGGAGAATGTATAGATCACTGTAACATAGAAAAAATACCCAAAGAAAAAAATACATTAACTCACATATATCAACGTTTAAATGGGATTTTTATTATGCTCAGGAGAAATTACAAATGGGTGAGCTATACATAGACTCCATGTACTATTACTTACTATGGAAAATGACATTACAACAAGCCATGGATCGAAGACACCTTCTCTTAGAGTGTGAACATGCACATTAACTCCTTTGTCCACTCAACCTCATGCATGCTACCCTCTTCAAGCTCCAACTTCTACTACTATCTTTCCCTTTTTCTCCTTGCATCTCCCCTCTAGTTTCCCTCTTTGTTAAAACCTTCATTATTTTAATGCACTGCCTTTGGAAGGATAACCATCACATGGTTCATTTCTTCTTCCCATTTTTCCAAAAAAAAGACAAAATAGAATAAAAATAATGATTACAAGTTTATTGCAATTTTACAAAATTTTTAGGGTGAGGATCCAATTCAAATCACACCTCCTGATCCAAATTTAAAGGGGGTATATGGTATAAATTCAGATGAAAAAGTCATAAAGTTATAAAGCTAATAGATTTTCCATGTGGATCAAGGAGATGCCCACCTCCTCATTAATTAATTGGGATAACAGGTTGCCCATATGGGTCAAAGAGAGTCTCACCTCTCCATTATTTTATTGAGTTTTATTTTCCACTAATTAGTTATCTAGTTAATTAGATCTATTATTATAATAATAGAGACTCATTTAATGATCTGTTTTCATTATTCTATCAGGTTTTATTTTCCACTACTTAGTTAGTTGGGTAGTTAGATCTATTATACTAATAATAGAGACTCATTTAATGAGCTCTTTTTGACTTTATCCAATGGACCATTTTGTAATGCTATATAAAGGCCTAGAAATCATTCTCATGATATGAAGTTACTCATTTTGGCTTCTCTCATATTTTCTATTGTTCATTGTGAGATTAATTAGCTCTGAGTGATTTACTAGTAATTAGTTTTAGAGGTGAGGCTCCTCTTTGAGCCTCACCTCCCGAGTACTTCATTTACATGTTTTTGTCCATGCTTATTTTCATGCAATATTGGAACATCTAAGCTCCTCCTCTCTCAGCATTCAATCCAACCATATCTCATGCCCTGACATATGAATCAGTGGTATCAGAGCGAGTACAATCTCCATCGAAACAAGGGTTTCAGGCATGATGCAGGTTCAAACATTTGCAACAATCACCAACCTCCTTTTGGTACTATCATAATCCATTTTCTAGGCCGTACATTATAAGAATCACAGTTGGTCCATAAGCACTACATGGCTTTGTTTTTACCCTCAGATCTTTGTCCACCATTACAAGGAGAACCATACATGGATTCACTACATCCATACATGGATTCACTGCATCTATACATGGATCCACTACATCCATTGTTCTACAATGTTTTCAACAAATTTGCAGGGTTTCCATGTTTCCCACGAAGGTTCCACAACCTTTACAAAAACCCATGTTGTTCTACAAACCCTTGGCATCTTTTGTGGCCCTCTACACTTAGTCAAATTCAAAGAAGTTCTATGAACTCTACACAACATTTCAGAGGCTCTACCATATCTCATTGGAAATATCTCTTCAATATCACAAATGGGTATTTCGCAGAATCTCATTTTTCTTCCTAGTTTGAAAGATATCATTGATTGAATCTCAACATGTATTTGACCCAAGAAGGTTGCGCGCACCACCATATTAAATGAGATTTTTCTCCCTTCTTAGGAAACTACAAAATGAGTTTCACATATGGCTAGAATATTTCTTCACGATATCAAATGGGTATTTCACATAATTTCATTTGGATTAATGGTTTGAGATATATCATCGATTGACTTTTAGCATGTATTTGACCCAAGGAGGCCGTGCGTACAACCATATTTAAAGGTATTTTTCTCCATTCTCAGGAAAACACAAAAGAATTTCCACATATTATTGAAAATATTTCTTCAACATCTCAAATGGGTATTTTGCATAATTTCATTTCGTTGTCTGGTTTATGAGATATCATTGTTTGAAGCAACACATGTCTATAACCAATGTGGCCACACGCCCTTCAATTTTGGCTTAGTTTTTCTCACTCCATGGTAAATATCTCTTCAGTAGCTCAAATGGGTCTTTGACGGAATTGGATTTCATCACTTGTAGCATAAGTTATGAATAGATTTGTAGAAGGATGTTCAGAGTCCCCAAAGTCACGATTTTTACATATTATTTTTTAAAATTTTAGGATTTTATTAAAATTTCTTTATTTTTCTACCCATGTAAAATGTCATTGTCAACTAGGTTATGGGTCAACCACAAACCCACGGTTATGGGTCAACCACACAAAACCCTTGTCTTTATTGGGTATTTTCACATTGTAATCATAATTGTACGATAATGGGGTTTCTCTTTTTAGCATGGATGAAATGATGGGGACCATCATTTTCTAAGGGGGAGGAATGATCCAAATTTTAAAGGGGTATATGGTCTAAATTTAGATGCAAAATTCATAAAACTATAAATCTAATAGATTGACCATGTGGATCAAGGAGATGCCCACCTCCTCATTAATTAATTGGGCTAACATGTTGTCCATATGGGTCAAAGAGAGTCCCACCTCTCCATTATTGTATTGAGTTTTATTTTCCACTAATTAGTTGGGTGGGTAGTTAGATCTATTATTATAATAATAGAGACTCATTTAATGAGATTTTTTCATTATTGTATCCGGTTTTATTTTCCACTACTTAGTTAGTTGGGTAGTTAGATCTATTATACTAATAAAAAAGACTCATTCGATGAGATCTTTTTGACTTTGTCCAATGGACCATTTTGTAATGCTATATAAAGGCCTAACAAACCTTCTCATAATATGAAGTTACTCATTTTGGCTTCTCTGATATTTTCTATTGTTCATTGTGATATTAATTAGCTCTCAGTGATTTACTAGTAATTAGTTTTAGAGGTAAGGCTCCTTTTTGAGCCTCACCTCCCAAGTACTTCATTTACATGTTTTTGTCCATGCTTATTTTAATTCAAGATTGGCACATCTAAGCTCCTCCTCTCTCAAAATTCAATCCATCCATATCTTAGCCCCCGACATCCGGATCACCTCCCCATTTGTAGGATTTTGGTCCCCAAAAGCTTCAACTCCCTCAATTTTATTCTTCTCCTATCATCAAGTAGACTTCGAAAAATATCAAAGAAAGGATGCCTCCATTGTAGGATGGAAGATAAGATCTAAGTAGGGGTTGAATTTCGCATATCCTTGATGTACTTCTCATGGATTTTTTGGTTAGATCTCTCACTTCTTACTTCTTGGGTTCACCCAAGTTCAGATCTCAACAGGTTTCCAACAAAACCCTATAAAACTATAGTCCCTCCTAGTAAACCATAAGGAAATGTTGTGTGTAGAGTGAACAATGCAATCTCACTCGAGATAACGTTTATGGGTGACTGCAATACCCATGTGTTTGCATTCTAGGAATGGGTGGGGATCTGGGAGTGTGTTCTATCTATCTTTATGCATTAAATTTGTCATTGATTCAAATATTTCTAAGATTCATTCATATTTATCCTTATGCATGCATGATAATACATCTAGTTGGTCATTCATTCATAATCTAATCATTAACATAAAGTAAACATTCAATAAAAATCACACAAAACACAATTTTTACCGTGGTTCACCCCCTCTCGAGGCTACATCCACAAAGATTTGGATTCTCTGCTCTTTTATTTAATCTGCTACAAAATATGGTGTTGCGTGTGTTAGTCCTTAACTTTGTTTTTTACTGTTGGTATCCTTAATCTCTGTTCTACCCCTTTTTCATGCTTCTTTTTTAAACTTCATTTTTTCCCTTTCTTGGCTTGAAAGTATGCTTCCATTCTTTTTATGCACATTTTTAATTTTTTTTAAGTAATTAAAAGTTAGGATATGATATGATAGATTCTTTCCATCACATCACATGTCCTTTTCTCTCGTTTAAAATTTCAAATTTTCCAAAGTGGAAAGAGCGCTACAAGAATAACAATATTCTTGCAGCGCTAGGAGTAATTATAGTTTTTCACATGCTATTCCTGAAATCGTGTGAAAACGTCCGAATTTATTGTCAGAGGATCTACATATCGTTATGATCTATATTAGGTCATGTTTTTTAGTGATGACATCTCATTTGAAGGATTGGGTTGTACGCGCCAGTTTGATATCAAATCACCATTCTCGATTATCATTCTCACTGTATGAAATCATGATCTATCAATTTTTAGTATGTATATTATTTCATGCATTCTCTGCAGGTAAAAGGATTGCTCCCAAACTTTGACAGTTTTCAAAACCTGGTGATTGAACCCTAAGGATTCTCAGAAATATTTAGCAAAGTCTTATCGGTGTCATGGCACCAAAGAAGAGCAGGCAGATAACTAGGTTAGAGCCACAGGGGACTGAATTACTTGAATCTTTTCCTCAGATGGAACAAAGGTTTAAAGATGCAGGCTGGTTCGATTTCTTCTCAAAATTTCAGGGTCATGATGAGCATATTTCCATTATCTTTGAAAAGAATTTCGATGGTTTGGAAAGAGTTGTGGGTAAACTCCTCATGCACGTGACAAGATATTCCATAGAAAAATCATGCAGGTTACCAGTATACAGAGAGATATTGTTATAGGATTAATCGGTAAATGTGGACATAAATAGATCTCCCTAGATCCACCCGAATCTAGAACAAAACAAAACAAAATACAAGACTTTCCCTAAGCTCTAACTATTGAGTTTACTAATATACAAGAGATAGACAACATACTATTTAAATGTCATTTCCTCTTGCCATTTCCATCCTATCTCCATTCCAATGCTCCAAAGATATTGAACCTGCAATGGAACACAAGACAACCAAAGTGAAAGAAATACAATATACTCAACAAGAACCTATGTATGTGATCAAGGAATCATACAATAAAACAAGACTAGTTTTTTGGGAAAGAAACATATTGTTGTATCATATTAGATAGAAAGTGGAGAATACAACCAAAGCCTTGATGTTGCAAGGTCCCCTTTCAATGGCCCTTTTCTCCAACACACACACCTTTTCTCCAAATCCTTTGAATGAATAAGATCCACCATGTAGCTTGTAGAACTAAAGCAAAGATCCCAAGAAGAAGTAGAAACTCTCCATACAAATCTTAGCCTATTCAACCTTAGCATTTTCCATGAGAGATCTCTCTTTATATAGTGTGAAAGAGAGATGGGCGAGGATATTAGGATGATCCCGACAAATTAGAGAAGCGATTAAGATCCAAACTATTCAGAGGCCACCTCACCTTCTAGAACATTCATGAAATTTGACCTTTTCTTATCTTTTGGCATCGTTTCACCCTAGGTATAGTGCAACCTGCAGAGATGTCGCAGTTTAGCTCTAGAGAAGGGGGTGACGATGAGGCATCGTCGCACGCCATGCATTTTGTAGGGTGTGACAACCTTCCTTAATAGGGTTTTTGAGAAGAGAAAGCCAATCACTTTCCTCATGAAGAAAGACTCTTTTTATATTTTCATGGGAACATGAACACATGTTATCAGTGGATCACTAGAGTGACCAAAATAATTTGTAACAAAATTCCCCCCAAAGTATGAAGCTGGAACTTGTGTTAGCCGAAACACTTTGTAGAATGCGTGTGTCAGAAACAAGGAGCGCACCGATTGAGAACCTGTAAACAATCAAACATCTGCATAATAATATACCATCGTCTGAGGTAGGAATTCCCATAATCAGATTACAAAATGAAAAGTGAGTCATGGTCACTAAATATACACTGTGGATCCATGTTATTGTGAATCAACATAGCCACGAGGAATACATTGTGGATCTATGCTCTAAAAGGACTCAAATTCGGACATAGCCACGAGACATACAAAGTGGATCTATGTGTCAATACAAATCATGAATACTCTGCCACAACCTGGACCAGAATGATGTGATCTAGGGTCTTCATTTCCACCGTCTCTAAGTAAGAATCCATCCATGTGATTACAGGTGCCGAAGTTGAACATGGTAGAAACCACTTGATTACTGGTCAATGATGAGAACTGTTAACAAGTGTGAGGGAAATCACCATTGATGTCAATGGATCCCAAGGTACCCTAGTACAATCCAACAAATTTGAATAAATGAGTTGAAGTCGAACACTCAATGGAATATCCCAATCAGGGGTCAATAATGTGAACCCACTGTTGGAAGCGAAGAGACCTGCCATTGAGGCATGCAATCTCTAAGGTACTAAATGATTTCTAAGACTTGTTCCCAGATAATGTGTTGAAATCGATAGGAAAAGACTCGTCACAAGAGGGCCTTGATGTATCCCCCATCAATGGCACGAAATAAGTAACATATTTGAAGCAGATCAGAATATGAAGTAATTTGGAACTGACACAGGGAAGGCCGACATGGTAGAGAATTTATAACTACAGATGGCCGACTTAGTAAAAGGCTTATTGAGGTTGGAATTATCTTGAACATATGAATGACATGAAAATGGTATTGGCAACATTGACTCAAGGAAGACCCAACATATGAATTTGTGGATGGTCAAACGAGAGACAAATGGATTTCCCAACTCGGATACAATAACGAAGGAGGGTGTCATGTTTAAGAGTGACTATTACTGCTACTAACACGGATACAAAGACACATTTCCTTCCCAATTTCCCCCTACCATTTTTGGCGATTACCTCTTTATTTTTATGCAAGCTTGATGAGGATAACATATGCTTGATGATGTAAGCTCATCCTTTGGATGAGTCCCTTAAAGTATATTTAATGAACCCTAAGAAGGAGTGGTTTGGTCCCATATGGGTCTTTCAATGTTTGTTTAATGAGTCCAAAGAGAGAAAACTCAAGGGTTTTTCATGTTTAGAGAGTCTGAAAAACACTTAGAGAGAACTCCATCAGTTCCTTTTTCATAAATTAATCTGATGAGACAGAAAAAGTGATAACCTACCGCTCATCAAATGTTTTCCTCAAATACTTTTACGAGCATGAAAAGAACAAAGTCGCTCAACAAAATTTTCGTTTTTATGAAGCATGAAACGAGCTTAAAGGATACTCCATAGGCTTCGTTTTTCATGTCACCATTACGAGTTCGAAAAAACGACAAAATACTACTCGATTACATTCTCATGGTTTCATGAGAGTGGGAAGGAATCAAGACTCTGCTTGGAGTTTTTCCTGAAAACCCCTAAAAGGATCTGTACATGTGACAAATGTATAAAAACAAACCAAAAAGTGGACCCTTGTTCCAACGTTTCACTCCTAGAATTTTTATTTACAAAAATCAACCACTTGTTAAGTTGTTAGGACTTTAGGGTTTAGATGCAACATATAAAATAATATAATATACAAATGAAAAAGTAAAAAATCAATAAAATGGGTAAAAAATGATATTTCACTATTTCATTTGTAACTTCATCCAAACATTGCTCCAAACCCCATTTTTACCTCGATTTTCATATGTGGATTATGGAGTGCACGACTGATCATTCCACAAATCGTCTCTATAGAAAAGGTAATCTTCATTTCCTTCATCTTTTCGTGGATTAAAATTTGATTTTCATTGGTTAAAAATAGACTTTTGGGTTGATTTTTTAGGGGCACCCATGCGCGAAGGTCTCCACAAGTGTCGTATATTGGGGCCTTCCATGATCTAGGATCACCACAGGCGGCCCTATAGCTAGCCTACGACGATGCTGCACTGTGAAAATGAACAGACCTGTGGCGACCACAACCCAAAAGTTTTAAAAGATGAATTTACCAAGAAAAATCCTCCAAGAAAGAAAATTATGATGCTAATCTCTTTTTATGGTTCCTTGGCAGGTCTTCCATGGTCAAAATGTTGGAATGGCATTAAAGAGAGCATGGGGAGGAAGATTACTTCGTTGGGAATGACCTGGGAATGGTGATGGCCCTACGACAATGTGGGTTGTTGAAATTCTTTCAGATTCAGGGCATGAGGGCCCAGTTGAGACTCCTTGAGTACATGGTTCACATGTGGGATGTGAACAAGTAGAAATTTCATGTGGGTGCCCATACACTCACTATAGATATTGAGGATATATACTTATTAACAGGACTATCTCATCGAGGTTCACGGGTAACCCTTACAGGTAGCAGGGGAGGTGAGGAGCCTATGAACCACTACATCAATCGACATTATGTGTCGGGTACCCAGAAACATAGAGACAAGATCGCTATTAGATATTTTCAAGACTTGCCTTTGCGGACTATCCTCTATACCATAACTCACATGGCAGGGAGTGAAACTCCCCATATGGATTTGCAAAGTTATTTTCAGTATGCATTGGATTGTATGGAGCACCGTGTTTTCAACTGGTGCGAAGGGGTTCTTAAGAGTATGAAGAAACAACTAACCAAGTGCAGAAGTGGTGAGTTGAAACAATTCAGATATAGGTCAGTTTTGGTATATCTCTTCCTAGAGAGGGTCCCAGTTTTGCACTTGCAGGTAGAGTGGGGTATACCTGCTCCATAGGATTCGAGAATGAAGAGGTGGGTAGGCGTCATGGCCCAACATGCAACTGGTCCTATCATTAAGCATAACGATGCCTTCTTCTACTCGTTGAGAACTCAAATGCTCATGGTCGATGATTATGCATATGCCAGGCTAGATGTCTGTGGAGATCCAAACCTATATCTTCTCGAAGGTTCCCAATGGGGGGACATAGGTAAGAAGAAAATTTTGTTTATATGATGTTTTTGTTATTTTTAATGATATAAAATGTTTTTTATGTTGTTTGTCCGATGACTAATCAAATGCTCTTTGGTGATGTAGATGTGGGAATTACTTATCATCCTCTAGGTTCATCCCCTATCCAGAGGTGAGGGGAGAGAGGTGGCATAGTAGGAGTAGCTTCTGCTGACTTCGAGACCATAGAACAAAATCTGGAGGGACTCACAATGAATATCTCAGATGCCTCTATAGATGATATTTTGAGGCACTACCAATGCCACACAGTGGGTGTGTCTGCTTCCATCGATCGACTACTTCATAGAGTAGCACGGGTAGTCGCATGTTATAGAGAGAAACATCCTTGATGCTCTATTGTATATGAAGCCACATGCTTCACATTTTTGATATTTTAGTCTTCGGACAAAAACACTTTTTGTAAACTTTTATCGTTATATATATATGAGGCTTATACCAACTTACTTGTTGTATGTACAAAGTGTTATTGGATTTTATAAATGTCTGAAATGTCTGTCTAACACATAATTAGCCAAAGCATCTATTATTGTGTTAGACATATAGGAATCTGTTGATATTCAATGTAATCAAAATGACATTCCAAGAGGCAAATTCATAAATATAACCTTAACAAAGTAGGACTCTGGATGGAATAAACGTTACTCAACTGCAAGATCACTAACTATGAATCCAGTCGTACAATAAGATGGTGGATTCCAAGTGAAACAACGTTAGTCAATAACTCAATAACTGCACTATATTCCACAATATTGTTGGTTGCACGACCAAGGCATACACCATGTAGACTAATCAATTCATCCGTAGGTTCATAGATTGCCCAAGCAACAGACACTAAGTTTTGAGTACTGCGACTAGCGCTATTAGTGAAGCCAATGTAGGGTAGTGAAGACACCGACATTTGGAAACCAAGCACAATACAAGGTAAGTAGCTAAAGGTCGAAACCAAACAATGAAAAATGACACAAGAGTATTATACACTAAAATACACAACACTCATGCAAAAATGATTTAAGCAATTAGTACTTCCTCAAGTAAAGCCCATTTATGGGTTCACTCAAAGGGATTCCATCATAATCTATCAGCTCATAAGCTCCCTTCTCCAAGGCTTGTTTGACAATATAAGGACCTCGCCACATGGGTTCGAATTTACCGGCCCCTAGAAAATCACGATATTTATCATAAAGAAGAACTAGATCACCATCATAAAAAACACATGGCTTGACATGCTTGTCATATTGGGCTTTAACATGTTTTTTCTGGGTTTCAATGACTAAGGAAACATCATGACGGGTTTCGTCTAATTGCATCAAATACAAAAGACGTTCTTCCTTGGTAGGGGTGTTAGGGAGAAGTTCGACGACTAGTTTCAAATATGGGATTTCACATTCAATCGACATAACTGCTTCGATACCATATACTAACTAGAAAGGTGTGAATCCCATGGCAGACTTAACGAATGTCTGATAGGCCCATAATGATGAGAACAACATCATGTGCTAGTTTGACTTATGAATTCCTACTATCCGTCGAAGCATAGTAGTGAGAACTTTGTTGATTGCTTCAACCTAGTGATTGGCCTATGGATAATAGGGGGTTGAGTTTCATGGCGAAGACCCAACTTTTCAGTAAGTTCGAAAATCATAAAATTTCGAAAATGACTATCGTGATCAGTAACGATGTCTTGAGGGACACCAAACCTAGTAATGATATGATTGAATATGAATAATGATGCAGTTTTCTCGGTGTTATCAAATGTAGGCATCGCCTCAACCCATTTAGTGAAATAATCCATAGCTACAATAATGTATCCATGCCCCCCGGTCGAGTGAGGTTTACATGTCATGAAGTCAATGCCCCATTTGGTGAACGGACCAATGGAAACCATAGGGTGAAGAGGAGCAGGGTGTGATAAGATCTTATTGTTGTAATTTTGACAAGCGTGGAATTTATGGATGATAGTAATGCAATACTTAAACAATGAAGGCCAAAAATAACTAGCTCGTAAGATATTTTGGGCAGTGGCATACCCAGACATATGACCACCACATGCTCCAGAGTGAAATTCATTCAAACCTTTCTTAGCTTCATTGTAATTGAGACATCGTCAAAATATGGAATCAACACCACGACGATAAAGAGTATCACCAAGGATGATGTATTGACAGGCTTGGTATCGTATACGGTGATGATCTGTGATAGAAATATCAGGCCGAAAAGTTTGAGTCTAGAGATACATGATGATATGTCTGTACCATATGTCATCAGAACTGATCAGAAAGAGGGATTCGTCAGGTAAGGAATCCTCTGCCACATTTTTTGTCTCAGTAGAGGGAAGGTCACAAATCAATTCGGCAAAAACCAGAGACTTGTTTGACTTGGCGCATTAAAATTCCAAGTCAAACTCTTTGAGAATAACTATCCATTTGGAGTACTTCCCCCCCAACAATTTTCGAGTAAGGATATGTTTCATGGGGTTGCAATCGTAAATGACGGTGGTTCCGCGTAATAAGATATAGTGACGAAAATGTTGAACAACTTGAACAGCTTCCAAGGCCAGTTTCTCCACATGCAAATATTTGGTTTCGGTAGTCATGAGACTCCGACTCAAATAATATATCACATGTTCGTCGTGTGAATCATCCTCTTGGACTAAAATCATGGAAATTGTATAGTTTGAAGAAGCTAAGTACAAGAAATAATCTCGGCTATAGTCAGGGGGAAACAGTAGTGTTGTACGAGTTAAGGCAAGTTTCAAATCCTAAAAAGATTTGTTCGCAGTATCGTTCCATACAAAATGGTAACCTTTCTTGAGGAGCCAAGTGAATCCTTTTGTTAATTCAACATAGTTGGGAACGAATCGATGTAAAAAGTTTGCCTTCCCTTGCAAACTTTGGAATTGGCGTAGCATGGAAGGAGGAGGTAAATTAAGAATAGCGTCAACCTTCAAATGGTCTACCCGAATCCCATGTATAGACAGAATGAAACCAGGAAGTCGACCAGATTCCACACAAAAAACACATTTGTGCGGATTCAAACGTATACGATAATAACGACAGCGTACGAAAATGGCCCTTACATGTGTTGGGTGATCTAGAAGACGCACGAAATTCTCCAGTAGATCGTCGAGATAGGGTTGTACAATGTGCTTAATGTCATGAAAAGCATAACACATAGTGCGCTGAAAGGTCGCACCAACATTTTTGAGACCAAAGGGTAGTTTCCAGTAGGCAAAGGTTCCCCAAGGGAAAATAAAAGCAGTTTTGTGTTGATCCACTGGTAAAATATTGATTTGATTATAGCTGGAGAAACCATCCATTAAGGGGAATATTTCACTCTTGGCACAGTCGTCAATGATCTAGTCAATGAAAGGGGTTGGATAATTGTCCTTAGGAAAAGATTTATTTATATCCCTATAATCTACAAAAATGTGGATTGTTCTTTGTTTCTTATTTACCAGAACAAGATTGGATACCCAATCAGTCAAAGCCATAGGATAGACAAAGCCATCTTTAAGAAGTTTTTCAACTTCAAGCTTGATAGAAACAAATTTACATGGATGAACTAGGTGAAGTCTTTGTTGAATGGGTTTAGCATCTAGATATATCTTAATCTCATGCACAATAAAATTAGGATCAATACCTGGCATTTCTTGATAATTCCAGGCAAAAACGTCACATAATTCTTGAAAAAGGGCTTTATAAGGGAAAACCTCATCAGTAGAACAAGAGGCATCAATATGAAAATTTTCCACGACTATGGGTTTAATAGATATGTCAAGAGGAATGGTAGGTGAAATAT
Source organism: Picea engelmannii (assembly GCA_009831015.1). Classification (NCBI taxonomy): domain Eukaryota; kingdom Viridiplantae; phylum Streptophyta; class Pinopsida; order Pinales; family Pinaceae; genus Picea; species Picea engelmannii. The sequence goes on along the minus strand of ML793209.1, from coordinate 430,242 downwards.
TACTCAAGTTCCCTTCATACGAAACATCGTGTGTTGACTCAGGAACAAAATAAATAACAACAACGGTCGATGAAGTCGAAATCCATTGGTAACTCTCTATGGTCTCACGTTCTAGGAAGAGGATAGAATGATGATGTCCATCTTCCTATGGGGTATCTTCCATAGACATGAATGACATGATCATCTCATCAGTGGGAAAGACCATGTGAAACGGATGAGGAGATGTATCACAGAGAGAAGGAGGAGAAGGAGTTGTCGATTGAATAACTTGATAAGAAAATTGGAATGGACTTAAAGGCATGTGGTCACCGTAACGAAGACAATCACCAGAGTGAGGTACTACCCACAGGTCATATGAATCAGGGGTTTCATGAACACCGGTTGAGATCATGTTAATCAAAGCGACAAAAGGGGGAGGAATATCGGGTGGTGGAATAGGAAATGTACTCATCAAGGTGGAATATTTTAAAAGACCCACACTAACATTCTCATAATCGAGAGGTGTCTTCTAAATAAAATGGACGTTGCTAGTACGTGAATCTGAATTAAAGAAGGCCAGTTGGTCAATAGTAACGACCTTTCCTTGGTGCGGGAAACGTAACACACGAAAAAGGGTAGACACAACTGTGTGCATGGAATCAATCCTGCTATGACCAAGTATAAGGTTATAATCAAGAGGTGCATCAAAGACTTCAATCTCAACATTGACCGATTTACCTTCTAACGTAATAGACAATGAAGGAAGAACACCGTAAGGTTTGAAACCTGTACCATTGAAGACCTTAAGATTATTGTGCGACTCGGTAAGGGAAGGATATCCAATAGCTTTCGAACAAGCAACAGACATAATGCAAGTTGAGGCTCCTTCATCAATAATAGTTCTATAGATATTCTTGTTTTCCACAACAACTTGGATCTGAAATGATAACTGAGGAGGAAGCCTTGGAATATTCTCTTTCGAGTCAAATATTATCAAATTGGTATTGGTAGGATCAATTCCACCAATAGCCTTTAACAACACCTTCCATTGAGTAGGACAACTTTGCAGGACTTCGAGAGCCGACATTGCATAGGGTGCTTGCGTAAGGTGAATGAGGATTAAACAAAGACTTTCGAACAATGTCATTGGGAGGAGGACAAAGAACTATATCAAGACCCGATCGTTCGATATGAAGAGGACCATTTGGAGGTGAAGTTGGGGGAGGAATTTGAACCAACGAAAGTGGTATATCATTAACTTTCTCTTTAGATGGAGAATAATATTTGGCTCGAGTTGCGACTGCAACTTCGTTCTTTTTAGAGTCACCAGTACACATAAGTACATAATATTAGGTAGAAGGAGACAATTCATCATGAATGACCAATTGGGCCTGCTGCTGAGAAGGAAATGATTGTGACAAGATGGCAGGTGTAGGAGGCTTCTCAGTCCCTTGCAGGAACTTAGTAACCTCAGCGCGTCATGGAAAATATTTCGTATAATGGTCATCACCACAAATAAGACAAGGGTAACGAGGTTTACATTTATCTTTCTCATCAACGGGCTACGTTTTAGACTTCTCAGATTGTTGAGTATTAATTTTTTCCTCCTTATTCTTACCCTTCCCTTTCTTTTTATTTTGATTTTTAACTGTAGGTGTAGATTGAACCAAATTAACTTCATAATTTTTATCGACATGAGGAGTAGAAGTAGGAGTATTCTGGACATTAGAGGAGGTAGACTTGGGATTGGCATGACTAGCGTGTGTAGAATGATTTTCATCATGAAAGGTGCCAATCACACCATCAACAACACGAGAAGCTACTGGAGTTGTCGGGGTAGGATTTGTGGAAGTACGAGGAGCGTTAGGGATCAAGTCGTACAATGTGCCCGTTTGCGAATAAATGAGGTCTAGATACTGAGCAGGACTAATTGCCTTCTCTTCAGTGACGACGCCACCCATGGAAACATCACGGGCTATAGGCCCAATGAGTAATTTAGTAAACCACTCAGCCAATAGTTGATCAAGAAGGGGAACTTTGATTAAGCGTCTTCTCCTCCTCCACTCATAAATGTGAAAAAAAATATGAGTGGGGGAGGATTGTTTAAAAGAACTCAAAATTTTGGTTCCCGTCTCGTATCGAATTGGCAATTGGTAATGTGTTAAAAAGTCCATGGCTAGGGTATTAAAGTCGTTAAAGAATCCTTTTGGTAACTCGATGTACCATTTTTTTGTCGAACCCGTGAGAGTTCGTTGGAAAAGTCGTAATCTTATGGAGTCATCCATCAATGAGTTGGATGAACACCAAATATGGAAAGTCATAACATGATTATTTGGGTCTTCTCCCGATCGGCCATCAAATTTAGGAATGTCGGACGATAGTTTGGTTGGTATGACATGCCAATAAGGAGAATGCAAAATAGGATCATTCAAAATCCTAGACAAATATGGTAAATCTAAAGTGGCAAGGAAAGGCAACTGTTTGTTCACTTGAGGAAACTGGTATTTTTGAGGAGGGAGCCCCATAGGTATACCAGTAGGACCATAAGCAGTCTGTAGATAGTTAGACAGTCCTGACAGATTCGGTTGTGGAGGGTTTTGATTAACATTAGGTATGTTCCCTTGGAAAGGAACATTAGACTGAAAATTTTGACTCCAAGTAGGATTCGTAGAACCTGGATACGGCTGACCGAGATTAGGGGGCACAAAAGAATTAAATTGAGGATTTTTCCCCCCAGACGGTTGCAAATTTCCTTGAAAAGGAGGATTCCAAGGTTGAGATTGTAGCAGAGGTACATTTTGTCCATAAACCGGGTTATGGACTCCAACTTGAGGTTTCCCCCCAAGCTGAGGTTGTCCCCCAAGTTGAGGTTGCCCCCTAAATTGAGGTTTCCCCCCAACTTGATGTTGACCTCCAACAGGAATATGGGAACCATAAGTGACAGAATGATTGGTGCCTCCAACTGGATTGGAGCCACTATGACCATATCCTCCAAACAAAGGTGGAGGAGGAATGTAATCCCCCTAGAAAGAACCTGAGTAGGTGTAGGAACAAACTGATTAGCAACATTATACCCAAGAGGAACAAAATGTTTAGACCCTCCGGATGGATTCTGGGTAGGGATAGAAATGGAAGTGTTCAAAGCCTTATACCCAGGGGGAAGTGACGGATTTGGTCTAAGCGGAAGTGGTGAATAGGAGCTTGGGTGATAACCAAATTTATGGTAGAAACAGTCGTAGCTTGTGGGACCATAGTAGAATTGGCCATATGGAGAGGAAGAATCGAGTGAGAACCAACCAACAATTGGTCTGAAACTGTGGTGACATTACTGGTCGTGCTAGTAAAATGGTCTAAAGGTACCATATAGGTAATAGACGTCTCAGGAATTTGTGATTCCATAGGTTTATCAGGACTCGCTCGTAGGTTTCCATAAATATTGTGTACTATAGAAGGGGCAGAGATAGGATTAAAAAATCCAGCTGTGTGAGTTGAGGTTCTAAATGATTCACTTTGAAAAAGTGGATCGTCTACTCCAGATCCTGCGTTAGGTCCAGTAGGTACTTCAAAATTTTTGTCAACAACGAGTTCTCCCGATGAGTTCATCCGTAGCATATGTGGATTTCAGAAAACACTCAATAACAGATTGATAGGGAGTCTGAATGCCTCTAGATAATCCAAAACTATTCTGAATCCCTCCAAAGAGTGTGTTCTTCCAACCTCAGAAGCTACTTCATTATTGACTACTCCCTCACGAGAGCTTTCTGGTGAGTTAGGAAGAAAAGGGAGGAAACCTTCCGGATCTTTTGCGGGTATCCCTTGCATCCTACGTGAACGACGAAGGCCGATGTTGGTTGAACCAAGTAAAGAATGGAAAAAAATATGGCCAACTAGAGAAACAAACACCACTCACTAATAAAATCTAGAAATCAAACCAAGCAAACAAACCTTCTTATTTCGAAGTCACTAGTTGGTGATGAAATCTAACGTCGTGAAATCAAGACAATAAGGGGCTGGGATAAAGTGGGTGGAAAATTTACATTGACGACCTGCTTAACGGATTTACACCCTGGTGCAAGCTGCCACACATAATCATGGGTATACCCTCTAAGGAGCCCAAGTGAGTTTGGCCAACGTTGATTCCAGGTACCGTGAATACTTTCCCCTCCACAATCACCTCATGTAAAGACCCTAAAGAGATAGGCTACTAAGGTTACCAACTACAACAATGATGCCTGGGGAAACACTCAATAGTTCGATCCACGCGCAAAGGCAAGGTATCTAGCCTGAAATCAACTTGAGGAGCTCCCACACATAATTGTGGGTATACTCTCAAGTGACCCCCAATAATACGCGCAATCTCTACACTAATACCAACAAAGAAGGGTGAGTAACTCTGCTAGTCCTAATGCGACCTCGTGATTTACCTTTATGTTAGAAGGGCTTCCCAGAACAAAATGTAGCAATTGGATTTAAACTCTCCCTATCACAATATACTATTGTGTGTTTTTATGCTTTGGAGAGTGTGCCTTACAACTTATTCCAAAGCGCTATCCTAGCTAATTGTTGGTTAAAAGAATTTCGAGAAGATAAAAGTTGCTAATAAATTTTAAAATTACGCTGTATTTTAATGGTTGTTGTTTACTCAAAAAGGGAGATGAAAATGAAACTAATGATGTTGTGACCTTGACCCAATAAAATGCAAAAATAGATGAATGTGCAATCTTTCAATTTAGTGAACTCTAATTACAGTAGGGAAAAGGTATTCGTTTTGAAGTACAAAAACTATGAATTGCAATTCCTCAATTTCAAATGAATGAAACTCTAAATAATCATAACCTACAAAATTTTCCAATTTCTTCTCTTTAACAAATATTTCGAATGTGAGAATTTTCTTGCAAACAATTACTACAAAGAAGAAGTGATTTCAATCCTCTCTTTTTCAAATCAAATCAGAGATATAATAAGGAAAAAGAAAGTGTAATGCAAGAAAATCAATACATTCTCAACACAATTCCAAAATCAAAACTCATAATATAGACAAAAAATGAAAAAGATAAGAAAGCCTTTTGTCAAATGCAAACAAAAATGTATTTCAATCAACAAACAATCTGGTAAATGAAATCAATCCAAAACCTCAAATAACTCAAAGACCCTTTGTCAAACAAGCACTCAGATCAAGATCCCGAGATTATATCCTTGTGACAAAGATCAAAATCCAAAAACTTGCAAATTTCCAAAGACAAATTTTCAATCCCTAAAAACCAATTAAATGCAAGTCTTAAATTCATAAATCAATCAAACACTGGAATCAGAAGTTCACCCCAGGCCACTGAGGCAAAACTGGGTGAAAAATCAAATTGGTTGACTCCAACAAATCCTACAAGAATCGTCGCAACTTGATAGTAGGGCACAGTGCGATGAGCTAAGGTCGTCGCAGGCTACCAACAGAACATAGTGCGATGTCACCGCACTGGATTGGACAAGCAGGGTACGAAGTCTAAGGGTTGTCACAGGATGTCAATATGTTACAGTGGCACGATCTTTGTAAATGAGGGAAAAAATGGAAGAAAGAAAAAAACTCTACTTGAAATTTCAGACCCAGGGAGTCCAAATGGATCACCTACAGACTCAAAGAATGAATTTAATCAGAGGAAGGCAGGCTAAAGAAAATAAGAAGAAAAAAACCAAAAACAAGTCGTATCCCCAATATGGTCGCCAATTTTTTTGTATGATTAATTGGTAAATTTGGACATAAACGTATCTCCCTAGATCCACTCGAATCTAGAATAAAACAGAACAAAATACAAGACTTTCCCTAAGCTCTAACTATTGAGTTTACTAATTAATAAGAGATAAACAACATACCGTTTAAATGTCATTTCCACTTGCCATTTCCATCCTATCTCCATTCCAATGCTCCAAAGATATTGAACCTGCAAGGGAACACAATCCAACCAAAGTGAAAGAAATACAATATACTCAACAAGAACCTATGTATGTGATCAAGGAATCATACAATAAAACAAGACTAGTTTTATGGGAAATAAACATATTGTTGTATCATATTAGATAGAAAGTGGAGAATACAACCAAAGCCTTGATGTTGCAAGGTGCCCTTTTGATGGTCCTTATCTCCAACACACACACCTTTGCTCCAAAGACTTTGAATGAAGAAGATCCACCATGTAGCTTGTAGAACTAAAGAAAAGTTCCCAAGAAGAAGTAGAAACTCTCCATACAAATATTATCCTATTCAACCTTAGCCTTTTCCATGAGAGATATCTCTTTATATAGTGTGAAAGAGAGATGGGTGAGGATATTAGGATGATCCCACCAAATCAGAGAAGAGAGTAATATCCAAACAGTTCAGAGGCCACCTCACCTTCTAGAACATTCATGAAACTTGACCTTTTCTTAGCTTTTGGCATCATCACACCCTATGTATAGTGCATCCTGCAGATATGTTGCCGTTTATCTCTAGAGTAGGGGGTGACGATTCGACATCATCGCACCCCATGCATTTTGCAGGGTGTGACGACCTTCCTTAATAGGGTTTTTGAGAAGAGAAAGCCAGTCACTTTCCTCATGGAGAAAGAGTCTTTTTTCTTTTCATGGGAACATGAACACATGTTATCAGTGGATCACTGGGGTGACCAAAATAATGTGTAACAGAGATGGTGGAAGAAAGAAAAATTAGTAATGGAGTTTGTTAACCAGTTTTTTATTCTAGAAAGACAAATCCTCAATTGGAGCCAAGGCATCCCAGACAGTTGGGTGAGGAAAGAATGGCACACCACCCTTTTGATCGTTCATAGGTACATCACCTGCAAGTGACATTTTTGTCTAGTTCACCTTTATCATATTAGATTATTAATGCATGTGAATGGTGACTATACTCTAAATATGCCCTATTTCGTATTGAAAATCATATATAATATGTCTAAGATAATTCAGACACATCCCGCAACAACAAAGAAAAGTCTTTTTCACTAAGGATTGATTAAAACATTGGTAATAGTTTCTTTAAGTGAGGTTCAAAGGTCTTGGGATTGGTTAATTCAGTAACTAAAACCTAAACAATAGGAACCTAAGTCCAAAACTTCTAGAGAAAAGAAACCTCGAAAAGGTAAAAAGGCCTCTCAAGCCACTGATGCTTTTGTGAAAGAAAGCTCCCCTGCAGCCAGGGTAACTTGTGTTAGTAAGAAGAAATTACAGACACATCAGGAAATTGAATATTTTCCTAGAGGTAGACCTAATGAGAATATCGCTAAAGGTCGAGGCAAAAAACTTAAACTTGATAAAGAGATTGATGTCCAAATTGATCCAGACATCAAGGAGGAACCTAATGAACCTAGAGACTATACTACAAACCCAATGAAAAGACCAACCAAGAAGAAGAAATAATCTACTGGAAAAAAGGTTGCAAAGGGTATTAAAATGAGAAAGAAAAAGGAACTTATATCTAAATACCCTAAAATAACTACTACCAGGGTTGCGGAAAAATTTAGGTTGAAGTCAAAGGCTCTATTTCATCCTTCTATCAAGAAGGAAAACGTTATTATTATTGAAGACAATTCAGAAGACACTATGAAGGAGGTTGAAATACAGATCCTTGCATCTTCTTCACATAGGTTAAAGGAGGAATCTAAAGAATAGAGGAAAAAACATGAGAAAGGAAAAAACATTTCATAGTATTGAAGGAGACATGTAACTAGGGAAACCACAAGGTCAATTTCAATCACTGGATCTACACTCAAAGGCACATATGTAATTGATGATGAGAAAAATGATTCCTTTCCAAAAATAAACCATCTATAGGATGTTCCAGAAACTAGAGAATCAAAAAGCACTAAGGAAGAGGATCTTAGCACTGGGTTGTCCTCAAAATATGAAATTAAATTAAGGAAACCCCGAACCTCCATAGATTTGAACCTACCTACTCCAGTAGAAGAACATCCAGAGTTCAGGATGGAAACAAGAAAAGAGAAGGACATGGTAAAAGAGATGCAGGGTATTATTAAGAAGTTGAGGCAAGAAAGTCTTTTGTAGAGCAATGGAATGAAAAACAACAGGAAAATATACAGGAACTCAAAAAAAAAGAGCAAAGATAAAAAGGCCCTGCTAAAGGAGGTAAGAGAGTCAAACATAAAACTATATTGGCATAATGTGGTGTTGACAACTAAACTAAAGAAAAGAGATACTAGAGATTCTGCAATTATCATACAATGAAATCCCAAAGAAATATTGCCACAGTTTTTGAATTTCTCGAGGCTATTACCAAGATAATGAGGTTGAGCATTTTGGTTAACAATATTTTGTTCAAACAATTGTTTTTGCATCTCAGGTGAACTAGCTCAAGAACAATTTTATTCCTCTTTTTGGGGGATTTGGAAAGATTCATCAAACAATCATCTAGTCTATATTTGAATTAGTTGACTACATCATAGGCATTAAAAATATTCATATGAATATTTCTCTCCTAAAAAATAGCTATTTGATAATATCCTATCTAAAAATGTAATCTGAAAATTAGAATGCCATGAATGATTTTTTTGTTTAAAAAGACATCGAAAGTACTAAAAGAGGGATGATCAGTTGGGGAATCAAGGGTTATTTTTTGTAAATACTCCTCTGTGAGGCAAAGACAGTATTTGTTGGAAGATTGGTTGTTGTCATTGATGTCAACCCTAGTCATTGGTTTTGGACCGCAAGATTGATGAAGGTATTTGGACATGAAGGACAATGCACATGAAAACAAAACACCCATGGATGGATAATATACATCATGTTGTTTCCGGTGTTAGGTGGATCGTCATGTGGATCGTCATGGTTGAGAGGAAATGAATTTTTGAAGATGACAATGTGAATTGAAGAAGGAAGTACAGGTCGACCCTAGAGATAATTAAAGAAAAGAATTACAAAATAAGAAAGTGTCAGGTCATCCTTAATGTTAAAAGGAAGTGACATAAATGGTATAAATACGTAAAATTATACATTCATTATACACACAAGTCTAATTTCAGAGGAAATCTAAAGAAACGGAGGTCGGATTTCAAGGGAGGATGAAGTCTTTTGGTGATGTGTTCTAAGGTATGTTATTTACAGTTCATCTTACCATTTTTCCTATAACTATTTTTATAGAACTATTCAGATGGTGAAATTGATATGGTAGAGAGAAGACATATCTAGGTACCTATGGTAAAAAATTCAGATCTTTAGTCGCTATAAGTTTGGAGATACACTCTGTGGAAGATAGGGTTTTTGACTAGTCCTTAAGCTAGTCAATAAACATGTGTTCTGGGAAAAAAAGTCATAACGCATTCATAGAGAATCCAAATGAAGTGAGAAAAATTTCGTTGGAATGATTACTGGCTGCTGTTTCATGTGTGAGAGTTTCAAAATCTGATGTTAAATATTGAGCACAGGGAATTCTGTACAAGTTCGCTCTCTTGAATAAACCAGAATTGAATAAGGTCTACCATTCTCTCTATAACTTCCTTTTGGGGAGGATTCAAGGAGTGAAAATTGGAGGAGTTTCAGAGAATACATTGATTAATATTATCTGTAGGATCAGAGTATTCCATGAATTGAATAATTGCATAATTTGAAGAAGTCTTAGGAAGCATTATCAGGTTATATGTGATGGTTGGTTGATGGTGATGATTTAATGTAAAGTTTTATTATCTCTCATATATTCTTGGGTGGAAGGAAGAGAAAAGGATGGAGAGGTCAACCCTCTCTTGATATTGGATGATTTCATATTTCTTTTGGAGTTTTATCCTTCCCTTTATATTTTGAAGTTGTAGTTACCTTTGGAAGTCATTACTTCCCTTGAACAATAACTATTGATTATTTCTCATATATTGTGCATGGTGGTGTATTGGTGTAACTCTTATACTATTGTTCATTGTTCATTGGATATAATTGAATGGTTTAAGTATAAGTTGAAAATGTTTTTAAATTGTACTTGATATTGATTCACCCCCCTCTCAGTATCAACAATTGGTTTCAGAGCAGGTTACCTTTACTACAGTTTAACCACTGGAAGGAAGATCCTAAGCATAAATGGAAGACAAAATTCCAAAGGGGATTCCACTATTTGATGGAAGCAATTTTGAATAATGGAGTAATAGAATGGAAACTTACTTGAAATCTCTTGGGGCAGATGTTTGGTTCTCAGTTGCTTCAGGATCCAATGCTTTGAAGAAACCAAAGACTGCAGCTCAGAAGGAAGCAAAAAGGAACAAAAAAATGGCAATAGATACCATCCTGGATGGATTGACAGATTCAATGAAATCCAAGGTCGGATCATGTGCATCATAAAAGGAGCTTTGGGACAAGATACAAGACCTTTATGGAAGGGAAGAATCATAAGAAGAAGAAGAAATTGAAGCAAACTACAACATCTCAGATTTCCAAGAAGCAAATAGAGGTCAATTCTTTTGCTTTAATTGTGAAGGAGTAGGACATGTTGAACTTGAATTTCCTCATCTAATTATTGAAAGAGATGACACTGAAGAAGAAAATTCCAATGAAGAAGAAGAAAATCATGAAGAAAAAATTATTCAACAAGAAGATGAGAATCTTAAAAAATTGAAGCATGTTGAGATTGAAAATAGCAAGCTCAAAGAGACGCATAGAAAACTAAGAAGTGAATTGGGTAGTTGTGAAAATACAGTTGTAAGCTTGAAGAAACAATTATAAGACTTTGAGAAACTAAGAGAAGAAACCATTTCTTTGAAAACTCTACTTGAAGAAGAAAGAAGAATAGGAGAAGTAAGGAATGTCCAAATGTTGAAGAAATAAGAAGATTGTGAGAAACTTGAACAAGAAGTTGTCTCATTGAGGAAGAGATTAAGAAACTCTCAAGTGCAAAAATACTTAACACATCTTGGATGCATGGGTGAAACTTCATACAAAGAAGATGCAATTTCAAACAAGAAGGTTGAAGAAAGAGATACACAAACTATTGATGAGGAGTGGACCAGGATACCAGAAAGAAGGAATGATTACAAAAGAGATGAATATCCAAGAAGAAATTCTACCTTCAGGAATCAAAGAAGCTTCAATCAATATGAAGGAAACTACAGAAGAGTAGATCATGAACCCAAATGTACTGCATCACAAAGAAGGTCACTTACTCCAAGGTATCAAAATTTATTTCTTGGTCATTGTTATACTTGAAAAAGTTTTGGACATAAGGCAATTAATTGCAGAATCAATGAAAGGAACAGATACATAAGAAACATGAATGGTGTAAATAGAAGATATGAAAATAATCGTGGATTTTTCAAGAGAAGTTATAATTCATTTTCCCCATTGATGGAAAAAAATATTGTATGCTACAAATGTAATTATCTTGGTCACAAAGCATGAGATTGCAGATATATGAATGAAGATGTCCCTATGCCAACCACAATATGGAGAAGGAAAGATATTCCAAACAATGAATATTGTCGAATAACATTTACCGCTGAAGAATGTAAATAAGAAGATGAATTGTACATAGACAATGGATGTTCTTCACACATGACCGGGGATCAAAACAAATTCATCAGCTTGAAGAGAAAGGGTGGAAATGTTGCATTTGGAGATGACTCATCTTCCAAAATACTTGGAGAAGGTGTAGTAGATATTGGAAGAAAAAATGTAAAAGAAAAGAATGTACTATTGGTTGAATACTTGAAGCATAATATACTCAGTGTTAGTAAAATGTGTGATCAAGGATACACTCTTACACTTGACTCCCAAAAATGTAAAATCAGAGAAAATAACTCAGGAAGATTGGTTGCAACTACAACAAGAAGACTGAACAACATATACATCCTAGACATGAAGAAGAGAGAGAAGAAAAAGGCCACACAAAATGATTCCAAGGAAGAAAAAGTCCCAAAGACCAAAAATAAGGATGAAGTATTATTGAGTGCCACATGTTCACGGGGAGGAACCCCAAAGAACAAGGTCACCTTATGCCATTGAACTCAGGGGGAGAAGCCCTACCCTTTTCCATTGATGTCAAAGGGGGAGATAAATTGGGATCATGATTACAGGGGGATCATGAGTGTTTCCATCAATGAAAAAGGGGGACATTTTTGGAAGATTGGTTGTTGTCATTGATGTCAACCCTAGTCAATGGTTTTGGACCGCAAGATTGATGAAGGTATTTGGACATGAAGAAAAGTGCACATGAAAACACAACACCCATGGATGGATAATATAAATTATGTTGTTTATGGTGTTAGGTGGAATGTCACGTTGATCCTCATGGTTGAGGATAAATGAATTTTTGAAGATGACAAAGTGAATTGAAGAAGGAAGTATAGGTAAGCTTTGGAGATAATTAAAGAAAATAATTACAAAATAAGAAAGTGTCAGGTCGGCCCTAATGTTAAAAGGAAGTGCGATAAATGGTACAAATACATATAATTATACATTCATTATACACACAAGTCTAATTTCAGAGGAAATTTGAAGAAAAGAAGGCCAGATTTCAAGGGAGGATGAAGTCTTTTGGTGAAGTGTTCTAAGGTATGTTATTTACAGGTCATCTTACCATTTTTGCTATAAAGTTTTTTCTAGAATGATTCATATGGTGAAATTGATATATTATGGAGAAGACATATGTAGGTACCTATGGTAAAAAATTTAGATCTTTATTCTCTATACGTTTGGAGATACACTCTGTGGAAGATAGAGTTTTTTACTAGTCCTGAAGCTAGTCAATAAACAAGTGTTCCGGGTAAAACAATCATTACTTATTCATAGAGAATCCAAATTAAGTGAGACCAATTTCATTGGAAATATTACTGGTTGTAGTGTCTTGTATGCGAGTTTTAGAATTAGATGTTAAATATTGAGCGCGAGGCATTCTGTACAAGTTAGCTCTCCTGAGTAAACCATAATTGAATAAGGTCTACCATTCTCTCTATAAATTCGTTTTGGCGAGGATTCAAGGAGTGAAACTTGGAGGAGTTTCAGAGAATACATTGATTAATATTATCTATAGGATTAGAATATTCCAATAATTGAATAATTGCAGAAGTTGAAGAAGTCTCAGGAAGCATTATTAGGTTATATGTGTTGGTTGGTTGATGGTGATGATTTAGTGTAACATTTTATTATCTCTCATATATTCTTGGGTGGAAGGAAGGGGAAAGGATGGAGAGGTCAACCCACTCTTGATATTGGAGTATCGTATCTTCCTCTCATAGGTTTATCCCTCCCTTTATATTTGGAAGCTGTAGCTACCTTTGGAAGTCATTACTTCCATTGAACAAAAACTATTGATTATTTCTCATATATTGTGCATGGTGTATGGTGGTGTATTGTTGTAACTCTTATACTATTTTTCATTTCTCATTGGATATAATTGTATGGTTTAAGTATAATTTGAAAAGGTTTTTAAATTGTACTTGATATTGATTCACCCTCCTCTCAGTATCAACAATATTTTCGTATTGGAACTAAATTTAAAAGGCATTTTGATGGTCATAATTTATTTTCATGTTATTATCTTCTTATTTTTCTTACTTGAATGCATTTTTATTAGTTTCTAAGCATATGATATATTGGTTGTGAGTAATACAGTGAAAATTTTGCTGTCTAAATTGTTCATAAATAAGAGTTTCTTTCAAGTACCATGTTCTTATTTCTTAATGATATTTGGGAATGAAAAATCTATGTGTGAGTGGAAAAATTGAATACTCATATATATTTCTTTCTTTATTTACTTTTTACTATCTGATTTACCAAATTGTTTGTCATTTACTAAGACAGTGAGATGTTTATTAGCCTTATATCTTTATTGTATCCTTGAGACACCATTCAACCATTTCTAAATCCTATTCAAAACCTTTATAAAATACTATTGCAATAACTTGATGATGCCCTAGCTTTCCCTCTCATAGTCAAGTGAAATTTTAGGGACTAACATCTTTTGGCGTAGTTTTTGGGGATGAAGGAACGAAGAAATTTTTTCTGGGAGAGTAAAAAATATCATATCTAAATCTTGATGGTGGACAATAATTTGGACATTCAAATGAGACTGTGTATTTTTCACCTGGCGACTCCTCTGTAGTAATTTTGGCTCCTAAAATAGAAGGTAAAGGAATTAAAACTCCTCCAACCTTATCACCATCCACAAAGAAACAAGTGACCAGAAAAAAACCCAAATCCTAAGCCCGTTTTAGTAGTGTCTGATCCTGAAAAGTTATTGAGAAAATCTAAAAATACTTTAGCACAATCCTCTTCTTCAAAAGATAAATATTCTTCTACAAGTTCTCAAGGACAGTCTTCTAAACCTATTAATATCCCTCTAATTGAAGAAATTGTACCTAAATTTGAAATAAATCCTATTGTTCAACCTTTAGTTGTATCCTTTCCTTCAACTATCTCTAAATTGAATTTAGAGGAATGAAAATTATTTTCTGAGCTCATTGAAGAAGAACAAACAGATACCTTATCCATAGCTGAAGCTTTGAGGAATTTTCCCAAAGATACTAAAATTGAACTTGATACACTTTTATCATCATCACCCCAATCCTTTGTTTCTGGAACCTTCATCCTATCCTTCGTTCAGAAAGGAAACCTCTAATTTCATCAATTGAATATCAAAAACTCATATCAACTCAACTAAGTTGTTCTACCCAAGGAATTATTTCTCTTTCTACATCACAAGTTTTACCTATTCCTATAGTTCAAGAACCCATTGTGATAAATATGGTTGTAAATAGGATGGATGCAATTGTTCCAGCCAGATATGCACCATTAATTTTACCACAAGTATTGTATGCCTTCCCACCTAATGATTATATGAAGTATTTTACAAGATTCAATGGAGAGGAGGAAGTCATTGTTGAAGAAAACTTAAACTCTTTCTACAGTTTTGAAGATAATTTCAATGTGGAGCATGCAAATGTTTGGATGAGACTTTTTGTGCAAAATTTATATGTAGAAGCGAGGAAATGGTTTAGAAGTCTACCTCCTAATTCTATTGGTGGTATTGATGCATTAGATGATACCTTTTAGAGACACTGAGGATATAAGAAACATTATTTGTATTATATCACCAAATTTGGTGATTTGAAAAGAAAACAAGGAGAATATATATCCGATTTTACCAAAAGATTCAATAAAATGTATAGTAAGATTCCAGATGAAATCAAACCCACAGAAACATCTTCCAAAATTACCTTTTCCAATGCCTTTGATGCTAATTTTTCTCTATTGTTGAGAGAAAGAAGGTATGTTACTCTGAGATTGATGCAAGAAGTAACCATTGAAGTAGAATCCAATATATTGGCAGAAAAGAAATTGAAATCAAGGGGTGGCAGAGACAAGAAAAAACAGAGAGAAGAACTTCCTTTTTCTTCTCATACAACATCTGAATCCAAGATTGATGAAATGGCCAAAATGATGAAAACCTTGACATCTGAAATGGCCAGGTTGAAGATGGAAACAAAACAACCTAGCAAGCCTACACAGGAAGGAGGATACAAAAATTCCAATCAGTTTAGAAGGCCTAACAACGTTCCTCAATTTTTTCCCAAAGAAAGGAGAAATTAAGAAGATCAGAGGGCTTTTCCTCCTTTTCAAAACAATGTAGTGGAAGAAGTTGAGGAAATTGATGACACTGAGGAAGATTCCACAGTTCATTTAAATGATACAAAATTATCTCCCACTAATCTGAAAAAACAATATTATGAGGATACTATTATACTGAATCAGTTTGAGGAAGAAGATGTTGAATTGATGAAAACTGATCCTTTTAGAAAATATGTCCTGAAATAATTGCAGTCTCCTTCTCATGTTACTTTTTCAGATACCATAAATCTTGGAGATAAAATCCTGCTATAACTATTGGACCACATATTGAGGATAGATCTGATGCTTCTCCTCCTTTCTACATATCCTTGAACATTCATGAAAAAATATTGCATAATTGTTTAATGGATTCAGGGGCTTCACACAATGTCATGCCAAAGGTGGTAATGGATGAGTTAGGTTTAGACATCACTAAGACTTATCTAGACCTATATTCATTTGACTCCAGAAAGGTTAAATGTTTGGGAGTCATTAAAGACATGGTTGTCACTTTATCTCAGTTACCTAGGAAAAGTTTTGTGTTGGACGTGATTGTGGCTGATATAGCTCCTAAATTTTGGATTCTATTGTCAAGATCATGGGCTAAGAAAGTTTCAAGTACACTACAAATGGACCTCAGTTATGATACTATACCTGTGTTTGGTGGAGAGCATCGAAGACTGTACAGGGAAGTGAGAATGGCTTACCTGGTGAGTGATCATGAAAATACTATCAATCATCCTATATATGTTGTTGAATATGAACTTGTTTCTTCCATATTCCACATTGGTGACAAGATAGTTGAAACACCAGTCGGGAAAATCATACCTGCAGCTGAAGAAAATACAAGAAATTTAGTCTAGAAAATGTTCTTTGATGGGGTTTGTTCCAGAGAAGGCTCTTGGGCTGTGATTTTGTTTATTTATCCTGCCAAGGAAGTCATTCCTCTGTCATACAAATTGGAATTTGATACAACCAACAATATCAGTGAGTATGAAGCTCTTCTGTTGGGATTGAAAGTTGCTGAAAATATGGGTATTGACAATTTTTTTGATTTTGGAGATTTTGAGCTTATCATCCATCAAATCAAAAATATTTATCATACCAAACAACAAAGGTTAAAGAAGTATATAAATGAAGTGTGGAATTTTGTTGATAATTTCGTTTTGGCCTTCAACATCTCTTTTATACATAGAAACTTGAATCAGCAGGCGGATTCTCTAGCACTGGCAGCTAGTAATTTCAAAACTCCTATATTTCCCAATTTAAGATTTGAAATTGACCTTATATACCAGATAATATAAAAAATTGGCAAGTATTTAAAGACGATCAGGAGATTAAAAGGTTTTTAGATACCATTGATGAGTTTTATACTATCTCAATAGGCCAGGATAATGAAAATGATGAGGTGGGAGTTCATGTTGCTAATATCCTTCAAGACAATATTGCTGGTCATAAAGTCATTGAATTAAAAACAAATCATTTACCAAAGGGCCTGGTTCCCCTTGAGATATTATTTGACCATAATGATGTTTCAAAAAAGTCTATTATTCAAACATAGGAGGTTGAAGTGGTAGATTGTGATATCAGTCTAGACTCAAATCCTAGAATGGTGAAATTATCCAAGAAATTGCTAGAAAAATAGAGAGACAAGTATGTCAATTTGATGAAACAATTTTTAGATGTTTTTGCTTGGTCTTATGAAGACCTTAAATTTTTTTATACAGAGATTATGCAACATAACGTTCCTTTAAATCTTGGATCCAAACCTTTTAAGCAGAAATCTAGACAATTCAATCCATTGTTGCTACATATAATTGAAAAAGAACTAAAAACGTTGTTGAATGCTAAAATTATAGTACCATTGAGATACTTAGAATGGGTAGGAAATTTAGTACCTGTCAGAAAAAAGAATGGAGAGATAAGGCTTTGTGTAGACTTTAGAAATCTGAATAAGTGTTCTCTAAAGGACAATTATCCATTACCTAAAATGGATCATATTCTACAAAGAGTGGTAGGGGCCAAAAGAATCTCCATGCTTGAGGGCTATTCATGATATAATAAGATATCAATGATGGAAGAAGATAATAAGAAGACAACTTTTACTACTCCCTGGGGCACTTTCATGTACGAAAAAAGGCCTTTTGGACTCATGAATGAAAGAGCAACATTTCAAAGAGATATGGACATTGCATTCATTGGTGAGAAAGAAAAATTTGTAGTTATTTATCTTGATGATATTACTATGTTCTCAACCTATGATGATGAACACTTGCAACATCTGAAACAAATATTTGAAAAATGCAGGAGGTATGGTATATCATTAAACCCTAAAAAAAATCATTTTTCCATGGAAGAAGGAAAACTCTTAGGACATATTGTTTCACGAGAAGGAATCAAGATAGATCCTGAAAGGGTAAAGGCCATTCAGTAAATAGACATTCCAAGTAATAATAAGTCTATCCAATCTTTCATAGGTAAAATCAATTTTTTAAGAAGATTTATACCAAATTTTGCAGAAATCATCAAGCATATTACTGATATGTTGAAGAAATATGCAAAGATCAAATGGATAACAGAAGCAAAGGAATCATTTGAAAATATTAAGAAGGATTTAATTAAGGCACCTGCCCTCATAAGCCCTAATTACTCTAAGGAGTTTTTGTTTTTTTCATTTGCATATGAAGACACTATAGTTGCTCTTCTCTTACAAAGAAATGACCAAGGGTATGGAAAACCTATCTCTTTCTTCAGCAAGACTCTTATGGATTCTGAGTTAAAATATGATATTATGGAGAAGAAGGAATATGCTTTGGTGAAATCTTTAAAATCTTTTAGGGTGTATGTCCTACATTTTGAAATTACTGCATATGTTGCAAGTAGTGCAGTTAAGGAAAGTTTAGTCCAACCATATTGTGAAGGAAAAAGGGGGAAATGGATAACTAAAATTCTGGAATACAACTTGACCATAAAGCCCACTCAGTTAATAAAGGGACAAGGCCTTGCAAAATTGATGACATAGTCAAATTGTAGAGAGATTGGATTACATAATTTGTCCAACAAATCAATGAACTCAACATTTGAGGTCGAGGAAACTGGTTCACATGTGAGCAACATTTATTCTTCTTCACCATGGTATAAATACATTATTTATTTTCTTCTAAATCTTCAGTCTCCTCCTGATTTAAATAAATCCAAGTTCATATCACTTAAACTGAAATCAATGAAATATTGCATTATCAATCAAACCTTGTTTTGGAAAGATCCTAATGGAATTATGTTGAGATGTGTTGATGAGGAATAAGAAAAATAAATTTTCTATGATTTACACTAGGGAGTTTGTGGGGGACATCACCATTGGAAAGCCACTGCTCTCAAAATATTAAGATCAGGCTATTACTGGCATGTACTATTTTTTGATATAGTTGCTCAAGTGAGGGCATGTGAACCATGTCAAAAGTTTGTAGGGAAACAAAAACTTATGTCTCTACCTTTAAAACCCATCATTACTCATAGAATTTTTCAACAGTGGGGCCTAGAATTCATTGGAGAAATCCATCCTTCATCTTCTGGAAAACAAAAATGGATACTCACAGCCATAGATTACTTTACCAAATGGATCGAAGCAATCCAAACCCAAAATGCAACAGATAAGGTAGTCATGAATTTTCTTGAAGGGAATATTTTTTCTAGATTTGGTTGTCCTAAGAAGATGGTTACTGACAATGCTCAAGCCTTCAAATCCAATTCAATGGTTGAATTTTTCAATAAGTATAATATCAAGTTGGTCCATTCCACTCCTTACTATTTCCAAGGAAATGGGTTAGCATAATCCTCCAATAAAATCCTCATAAGGATTATTGAAAAATTACTCATAGAAAATAAAATATCATGGGATTCAAAATTAAAATTTTCCCTATGGGTTAATCAGATAAGTACTAAGAAATCCATTGGGACTTCACCTTTACAAATGGTGTATGGAACAAATGTTGTTTTCCCAACTCAATTGGGCTTACCTGTTCTAAAATTTCTGCAAGAGGAGTTAGAAGAGACCAATGACATTCAAAGGAGAGTTTTTCAAATCATAGAGGTTCAAGAATATAGAGAAGCTGGATCAGAAAAATTTTATTCATTAGAGAAAAGTTAAATAAACTTTTGATAAAAAGACAAAGAAGGATATTTTTCAAGATGGAGATATTGTATTGAGGTGGGATGCTAGAAGAGAGGAAAAATATAAACATGGTAAACTTGATAATTTATGGTATGGTCCTTTCAAAATAGCTAAGGTCATTGTAACATCCCTCTCTGGTGCACTGAGAACACTTATTATTTGAGGACACTTGCTCGCAAGTGATCTGGACTTTTATGATGTTAGACCATTTATACTTTATTATGAGGCGATTGACAGATGACATGATGTGTTACTATTTGATGTAGACAGGTGTTATTGACGCAGTTTTATTGAGTGTGCAGGTTTTTTGACCTTGAGGATGCAGAGGCATCGGTAGAACCCCCTTGGACTCCGGACTGAGTCAGGGAGTGTGCTTTTGGGTTGATATGTTTACTATGATGTTTCCTTCGATTTGATGATTTGTTGTTGACATTTCTGACATGATTATTGGCGATGCAGGCTGACGATAGCTTGCCGACCAGACTCACATATGGAGTAAAGGGGCCACACACGATTTGCAGAGAGGTTGAGGGAGAGGGGTGGACAACAACCCTGCCACCGCCTACTAGCACTCCTGTCGTGGCTCGAACTGTAGGTTAACGATTACCTAGTTCGAGAGGATCCACGATGCCGTGAGGGCAGACTGCGACAGTTGCTCACGATGATTCTAAGGGGCGCGCAATAAGACCGGGGCCTTATTCCTTAGAACCCTTAGTCTCCTACAAGTTCACCTGGTGGAGTGTTGACTCCAGGGGTTATAGAGGTCTACCAATCAGTCCAGTTGGCGAGTGGCACCCTTGGAGCACGTGGTGCATCCTGAAGGGAACGTCGCACAAAAGAAACTCAGTTGGCAAGTGGCACCCTTGGAGCATGTGGTGCATCCTGAAGGTTACGTCGGACAAAAGAAACTCAGTTGGCGAGTGGCACCCTTGGAGCACATGGTGCATCCTGAAGGGCACGTCACCCAAAGGAAATTCAAGAGGCGAGTGGCACCCTTGGAGCATGTGGTGCGTCCTGAAGGGCATGTCGCAATAATGTGGAGGAAGGGTCAGCCTAAACAGCCCTAAGTCATCAACACCTGAATAAACCCTTAAGCAATTCCCCTAACCAATCGTCGCCTAGCTCAGAATCTAAGCCCTAAGCCTAAGACTTTTCTAGGGTAAAAAAAATAAAAAAAAAATAGTGTGACTAAAAAAAAAAAAAA
>ML793209.1:346558-389899 GCA_009831015.1 Picea engelmannii | reverse complement strand
CACTATGAGGATACAAGGAGAAATACCTTCTTTAGCCAATTGATAAATCTCAAGCAAAAGGGTTCAGTTACCGAGCACATTGAGAACTTCCAAAGATTGAATATAAAGGTAACCGATATTCCAGATGAGCACTTGATTGATGTTAAACCCTAATATTGGCTCATTACCCCTTAATTGAGGCATATTATATTAGTAATGTTATTTTATTTATGTCAGCTTTAGGCCATTAGTTGTAATTATACCTCCTAGTCTCCTATATATACCAAGGAGACATTTTCATTTGGAATCATCTTGTACTTGAACATTTAAGTGGGGTAAAAGGAGGTTGCCCCCTCGAAGAGGTTTATTATATGAAATTATCTCTTTTTCAAGGCGTTGAGTACTTTTTCTAAGGTTTATCTATGCTATATTGATATTTGGTTCTTAACAACCTTGCATCTTCTTCACACAGGTTAAAGGAGGAATCTGAAGAACAAAGGAAAAAACATGAGATAGGAAAACAAATTGCATAGTATTCAAGGAGACCTATAACTAGTGAAACCACAAGGTCAATTTCAGTCAATGAATCTACACTCAAAGGAACATATGTAATGGATGCTAAGAACAATGATTCCTTTCCTGAAATAAACCAGCTACAGGATGTTTCAGAAACTAAAGAATCAAAAGGCACTGAAGAAGAGGATCTTAGCACTGGGTGTTCCTTAAAATATGAAATTAAATTAAGGAAAATGCAAACCTCCATAGATTTGAACCTACCTTCTCAAGTAGAAGAACATCTAGAGTTCAGGATGGAAATAAGAAAAGAGAAGGACAGGGTAAAAGAGCTACAATGTATTATTAGGAAGTTGAGGCAAGAAAATGCTTTTGTAGAGAAATGGAATGCAAAACAACAGGAAAAGATACAGGAACTCAAAAGGAAGAGGAAAGATCAAAAGGCCCTGCTAAAGGAGGTATGAGAGTCAAACATAAAAATGTATTGGCATAATGTGGTGTTGAAAACTAAACTAAAACAAAGGGATACCTAAGCTTCTGCAATTATCATACAATGGAAGCCCAAAGAAATCATGCCGAATTTTTTGAATTGCTCGATGCTATTACCAAGATAATAAGGATGATCATTTTGGTTAACAATATTTTGTTCAAACAAAAATTTTTGCATCTCAGGTGAACCAGCTCAACAACAGTTTTATTCCTCTTTTTGTGGGATTTTGAAAGCTTCATCAAATTGTCATCTAGTCTATATTCAAATTAGTTGACTACATCATAGGCATTAGAAATATTTGTATGAATATTTCTCTCCTAGAAAATAGTTGTTTGATGATATCCTATCTAAAACTGTAATTTGAAAAATAGGATCTTCAAGAATGATTTTTTTGTTTAAAAAGACATTGAAAGCACTAAAAGAGGGTTGATCAGTTGGGGAATCAAGGGTTATTTTTTGTAAAGACTCTTGTGTGAGGCAAAGACAATATTTTCATATTGGCACTAAATGGAAAAGGCATTTTGATGGTCATAAATTATTTTCATCTTATTATCTTCTTCTTTTTCTTACTTGAATGCATTTTTATCAGTTGCTAAGTATATGATATCTTGGTTGTGAGTAATACAATGAAAATTTTGTTGTTTAAATTGTTCATAACTAAGAGTTGCTTTCAAGTACCATGTTCTTATTTCTTAATGATATTTGGGAATGCAAAATCTATGTGTGAGTGGACAAATTGAATACTCATATATATTTCTTTCTTTATTTACTTCTTACCATCTGATTTATCAAATTGTCTGTCATTTACTAGTCCAATGAGATGTTTATTTGAATTTTTACATTGAGCCTTATATCTTTATTGTATCCTTGAGACAACATTCATCCATTTATAAATCCTATTCAAAACCTTTATAAAACACTATTGTAATAACTTGATGATGCCCTAGCTTTCCCTCTCACAGTCAAGTGCAACTTTAGGGACTAACAACGTGCATTACATATTCAATCATAAAATCATGATGAGGTTAAGGAACCTATGTGAGGCGGACTATATTAGACCAGAATCCTCAGCCTGTGACCTAACCCTCAAAATCTAGCTTATGTGACTCTTCTACAACCTTATTACAATCGACAATCTCTCAACAATCATAATAATCATCTTCAACTCAAAAAAAACTATCAAAAACCTCTAACCTAGACCTCCTAGTTTCTTATTTATACTATTTTACAGGTTTATAGCCATTACAATCATTATCAAAGACCCTAACCCTATCATGGTTAGGATTTCCTTCATGCATGCCACATTGATTTTCCTCTTGCATGCTAGTTTTCGTTCTTTTTCTGCATGTTTCTTTCTTGCCATCTGTTGTGCGTGCTCCAAAATAAGGTCTTTCTTTCCAAAAATAGGTATTTCCTCAAAATAAGCCTACGTCCAATAGGCCCCCAAAACTAACAAGTGGCTCCTCTTAAGCCACTCAGGTGGTGTGTTCTCCTTGAACAACCTATGCCAAGCTATGAATTTTGTTTTTTAGTTCTTCCCCATTTTCTCTAACTTGCACAACTTTCCCTGTAATCTCTTCTACCCTCTGCATTGTGATATGTTCCTTGAGAGATTCTGCGCTCTCTACATGATTTTGATCCATTCTTTTCTTCTCCTCCATTTCCTTAATTATTTGTGCTTCTTTCTCCTGGAGAGGTTCTAACTGGGATTTTCTAGCCTGCTTGTTATTCTGCACAGTCTTCAATTCTGTCAGTAGGGTCTTCATCTCCCACACGCCCTTCAACCGCTTTGTAATGCTCATGGAATTTGTCGTTGCTTCAACTCCTAGATTGCAGTGTTGATATCCTCCTATTGTTGATCTATTTTTCAGACCTTATCATCTTCCTCCAATGTTGTCCATAGCTGCGTGGTCCTATCAAAAAGTTGTGTGACTTTTTGAGCTTCTTTAAACATTATTTCCACTTGTAAAGCTACCTGTTGTTCTCTTTAGGCTGTGACTTTAGGAGGGGTGGTGGGTGTTAATTTTTTTTTGAGATCCTCAATATCCTTTTTGTAGTCTTTGAGCATTTGTGCAATGATTTGAATCTATTCTTCAACATTTCTCATGGCTTCCTGCGCACTATCTAGAATTCTTGTGAAGACTTCCTTCAACTTCTGCAATAAGTTATCTGTGCGTTGCTTCTCCTCTTGTGTCTCCAAATTTACCTGATCTACCACCAGTTATCTAAGTGCCTCCTTGTTGTTTCTAGTTGTTTGCAATTTCATCACATCTGTCCTAGATTGCGATTTCACTTCCTGCACGACACTGACTTGCAGTCTGTACAATGCCTTTGTTGGTATTTGAGCTGGTGGATCCACATGTTGTTCCATGTATCCATAAAGTTGGCTATCCCTTGATATTGTGTGGCCACTTACAGATTTATCCTCCAAGTGTTGGCTATGTTGTCTTGTATTTCGCTGAGATATCGAGCAAGGGTGTTGGCATTGCCACTTCTTCACTTGGGGTCTGAAGTGGTTCCCATAGAAGTGTACCATGTTGCACGAAAACATCCTACTCTATCATAGAATTATGAGTAGGGAGGCTCTTTCCAGCCAATTAATGTTATCAAAATCATTAGCGAGGAGTAATGGAACTATGTTCCCAAGTCCTACACATCCTTGTAGTCATCTAGGAACAGGTTCAGTAAGTACAGGGACCAAATGAGGATGGTGTCATTTGTGCAATGTACTGCTGCTGCGACAACCCCTGTAGGGACCTCCTCCTTGCAACATTTTCGAAGTAGCTTGCATGCCATTAGTTTCATGGCCATTCTAGTGGATGCATTGCTGATTCTCTTTATAATAATTCTGCATGAGCCTCTTTCCGTCCCATATGTCTTCTTCATTTCTTCTA
This sequence comes from Picea engelmannii, assembly GCA_009831015.1. Classification (NCBI taxonomy): domain Eukaryota; kingdom Viridiplantae; phylum Streptophyta; class Pinopsida; order Pinales; family Pinaceae; genus Picea; species Picea engelmannii. Next base: position 386,023 of record ML793209.1, on the reverse strand, counting down.
CGAGGGCCTTTTCCTTGGTTTTTTCATCCAGGTACTGCGCGAGCTTCTTGCCATTTAATGGTAGGCCTGTGATGAATGCAATTATCTCTATGTCTATGGAGATTGGTTCTTCTAATCACAAAAATACTCCATAGAGGACCGCCAACAAATTATTGACGTAGTTGTTCACATCCTTTCCCATTTATAAGTGGGGAATTTCCAACAAATTGAGAATTCCTATGTTTTCCAAGCCTTCCGCCCATTGCTTTGGCTACAACATTGGATCTACAAATGGCCCTGTGCCCAGGCTGTCCATGTACACTTGTTGGGAAAATTCTGGGAATTTTTTGGTGTTAGACACATCATGGTCTGTGTAGCACAATATTTCGATGCAAACTAGTAAGTTTGGCATGGACTATACCCCCTCTGGTATGCATGGTAAAATTATTATGGAATCAGGCTACTTGCATGGGGACTGCATGATAGGTTGTTTCCCCTTTCGTTGTACTAACGCGCTAGATGTCCTCGCCTGTGGCTGTGCTTCCCAACCTGAATCTAGTTTCCCCATGATGTCTTCAAGCTGTATTTCCTTTTGCTATGTGAACCCCACCATAGGTTGTGGCCTTGGCCCTTTGGACTCTATTCTTTCACTATCACCGCCATTTATTTTGCAGGATGCTTCGGCCCTAGCAGGTTATTATGGGTTGCCTGTGGTTGATGGGTTCTGGCCCTGTGCACTTTTACGCGAATCAATATCCATCCCGATCATCGTCGGGGCCTACTATTCTTCCTAGACCAGTGTGTTGGTCATTGGTTCAACCTGCAATGAGGTAATTGCATCGACATCAATGATTCCCTCTCTTTGTGTAAATTCATGTTCCGCCTCTACGATTTCTTGTGGTGACCTATGGCTGCTGCATGTTTTTCGTGCTATTTCTCTAGGTGCACTGACCTTTGGAGGTGCCATATTGGGTAATTCTTCCTTTCCTAATTGAGCTTCGGCTTCTTTAATCTCTGCACTCACCTGTTCACCTCTCTTCTTCGTGCTCCTTAGCTTCACGGGTATGCAAATGCACAATGTGTCTCTTTTAGCCCGCATTTTCATTATATAGAGGGCATCATAAATTCCTTGAATCTTCTCGGAGAAGCTTATTTGATGGTTATTAAGGTGTTAAATCTTGTCGAGTATGATTCTTTCAATTTCATAAATGCCCGATTCACGCCTTTTTACCCCGACGACCGGTTTTTTCTTTTTCGACCGTTGGCCCGTTTTCTGGTGTGTTGCAATTTTTCAGTGCACCGTACGTTTCTATTGTGATTTTTCCCTTTATGCGCGATGTTTTCTTCTTGTCAACCATATGTTGCGTGTGGTCACCTTTTCTCTTTGTCACGCTGATTTCAGTGACTGGTGTGCATAATATTCCCCAGTATTTTGTATTTTATTTCTCTTCTACTTTTTTCTTCCTTTTTCTTCTTTTTCTACTTTGTCTTCCTTTTTATGAGTTTTCTTTCCTAATATCTATTATAGTACACTATATACATGCCTTTTTTACTGTGTTGTAACTTTTAAGGGTTAGTAGGTTGACTGTCTCTGTACATTTTCAGTCGACTACCGTTGATCATTCCTTTTAGTTATGTTCCTCCCAGGTATTTTAGCTATACATATCCCCCATCTATTATAGTATTTACTTCAATGGCCCTAGCCAATGCATTCTAAACTTACTAGGGTGTTGGGAAAATTTGTTGTCATAGAGAAAGGCTAGGTGTCCCTCCTTAAAACTCTTATTTTTAATATGTCTGTCATGCCAGGGTTTGTGTCTTGGTTTATGTACTTCCTGGTGAAATCCTACTAGAATCCTATCCTCTTCCATTCCCTTTAGTTTATTTAACATTCCATGTACTGCACCCCTTTCTATCATGTTGGTAATTGCTACTACGTGCAGATTGGGTACCCAAAATTCTAATGGAACCATCACTTCTTGCCCATACACCAATATGAATGGTGTCTTTACTATAAAATTCTTACATGTGGTCCTATATGCCCATAATACTGCTAGTATCTTCAAGTCCCAATCATTCCTATTGACATTCTAGATTTTAATCAGACAATTTTCCACGATCTTATTGAAATTTTCTACTGTTCCATTTTCTCGAGGATGATATGTTGTACTCTTCTGGTGATAGAATTAAAACTCCTTAGTCATAGCCCTGATGGTGTTATTGATAAAATGAGTACCTTGGTCCCTCATCAGAATCGTGGGACATCCAAATCTGGTGATCACTTTCTCAAATAATAAGCGTGCTTCTATATTTTCACTACAATCTTTGACTGGTGCTTCTTCTACCCATCTTGTTAAGTATTCAATAGAAGTAATGATATATCTAGCTCCTGACCCTTTTGCTGGTGGATTAATAGGTCCCACAAAGTCTATTTCCCATTTTTCAAATACCTATAGATTCACTTGTGGTCTTAGAGGCATCTCATCCATTCTGTTGGGTTTTCCAACCCTCTGACAAACATCACATTTATGGAAATATTCCTTGGAAACTTTATGGACTGTTGGCAACCATAATCATGCGCACAATAACTTCTGCACGATATCTTTACCTGCATAGTTTCCTCCATCTATACCTTCATGAGATTCTACTAAAATTATGGACCTTTCATGTTCCAATACACACCTTCTCAAAATTCTATATGCGCCCATTTTGTATAAATGCCATGCAATAAGTTGATAGTCTGCATCTCTGACTACTAGATTTTTCTTCTGCACTATGCTAAAATCTTGTGGTGCAACCCTTGTACTTAAGTATTAAATAATATCAATGAAGTATTCATCAACTACCTATACTGAAAATAGTTGCGCATCATGGAAGTTGTCTTTCAATTTAGTAGTTTCTTCTCCATTAGTTAGCCTTGACAGGTGATCAACTCCTGCATTCAACTTCCCTGGTTTGACTATCACTTCAAAATCAAATTCTTGGAACAATAATATCCATCTATAGATCCTCCCCTCCAACACTGACTTGTTGACTAGATATTTGAGGGCATAATGGTCTGTGAACATTTTAAAGTGTTTACCCAGTAAATAGTGCATATACCATGGCTAGGCCTTGTCTTTCTGTGGTGATGTAATTCTGCTACGATTTTGACACATTTCTTCTTGCAAATACTATAGGATGGTCTAAGTCCCCTGCTCCTGGATGCATCAGAATTGATCCAAGTGCTATGGTTGATGCATCTACATGCACATGAGATGTATTTTCCCAATCTGGGAATACTAGTATAGGTGTTGTTACCATATTTTCCTTCAGAGTATCTAATCCTTGCTGAAAATCTTCATTCCACTGAAATTTGGTGTCCTTCTTCAACATTTTTTCCATTGGTGCAGTAATCTACACATGCCCCTTTATAAATTTCCTATAATAGCCCGAATGTCCCAGTGTTGATCTTAACTGGTGCACTGATTTCGGTGGTGGTAAATTTACAAAGACTGCAATCTTAGCAGGGTCCACTAGTAAACCTTAATTACACACTATATGTCCCAACAATATTCCAAAAATTGTACCAACAATGCATTTCTTGATATTCAATGATATCCGACATTACCTACATCTTTCCAACATGAGTCTCAACACTTCTACCTGGTCCTTTAACTGACTATATACAGTCCAATCATCCAAATATACTTCTAGAAACTGATGTATGAATTTCTTGAAAGAATCTATGACTACTCTTGAAAATATAGTTGGTGCATTCTTTAACCCAAATGGCATGATTGTATATTGGTAGGATCCCCATTTTCTGCAAAAGTAGTCTTATACCTGTCTTCTGGATCTATTTTGATCTTATGGTAACCTAAGAATCCATCTGTGAATGAATATGCTTTATGGCCTCCTGCATTCTCCAAGACCTCATCTATAAAAGGGGTAGGGAAAGGGTCATGTAATAAAGCATCATTAAGTTTCCTCAGATATACACAAATCCTTACCCCCCCCTTGTTTCTTTTCTTGGACTACCATAGTATTGATCTATTTGTATTCCTCTACCAGTTCTATGATACCAGCTTCCAACATTCGGTCAATTTCTTCTTTCACTTTCTTCTTATAAACTGGATTTAATCTATAGGGTCTTTTCCTGATAGGTCTAGCTTCATGTTTTATGGGTATCTTCATCTCACCTAGATCCCCTTCTATGTATTTCATCTCTGTGAAGGTCATTGGAAACATGTCATTGTATTCGCACAGTAACTATGTTATTCTTTCTACTGTTTTCTCATCCCAATAGTCTCCAATACTTGCTATTTCAGGATTGTCATTCATCCCAATGTTAAATTTCTTGACTTTGATTGGTGCAAGAAATACTTCTGACTCCAGAGATGGACTTTCCACCTCTCTTTATCCTTCAATATCTGTAATTTGAATGTTGCGTGGATCATCTTCATCTGGTGCTTCCTCTTCAACGTGATATCATGAGAGTAACTCTTTGACTATATTTATGTTTTGTTGTTGATATTCTGTCATGATTTCAAATTCTGGTTCATTAATAAATACCATTCCCTATATCAACTTCAACACTGAATCAATGTTGGGGTTCTCATGTTCAAATGAGAAGTTTACTGCAAAATTCTGTTGTAAGACTGTCTATTCTATAGTTCCTATGCGCATCTCCTGGTCTATATACTAGTTCCCTGGGATTCCTTCCAATACATGGATAAAGTGATGAGGCTATTACTATGGTGGTTTCATCCTCCACTATGTTCTACACTCCTTTAAGTGTTCAACTAGTGTTCTTTGTCCACTATACCTCTGCATTTTATTACTCCCCTTCTCTACGCCAAATCTAATGTGCAATAGTCGTTTACATTGATACCAGTACTAAATTGTTTCTTTTATGCACACCCCACCATCTTGCAGGTGTTTCCTTGAGTGAAATATCTAAGGCTAAGAGCCTCTAATTTTCTAATACTTCCTCTTCATATCTTCTCAATAATACCTCTAAGTCATTTAGCCCATGAAAACTGGGAGGTTCTCTTATCTCTGTACCAACCCATCTAACTGCGTGGTCTATTATTGCACACTGCCTTGTGGAAATTTCATGTAATCATTGTTTCCAATTCTCCAAACCTGTGTCTAAGTCAACAACACATGATGTAATGCATCTCCAGTTGAGTATCCCATCTGCATTTGGGTTAACATAATCCTCTTCTCACGCGGTGGTTCTGTACAACTAGTTTATTTCTTCCATATCCAAAGAAGTGGATTCTACAAATCTTTCTCATTCTAACGAATCCAATGGTGCAATGAATCTATAGTCACTTGATTCAAAAGTAATTTTCCTTGTATTCAAGTTGATTGTAGCCTGGTTATCAAATTCGAAATGCAATCCAAGCAATGAATGGTAAGGTGTTATGCCATCTACTATATCTACTACTTCAAAATCTGACATAGTGTGCACTCCATCCAAATCTACTATCACACCTTTAAGCCTTCCAACTAGGCAGGTGAATAGCCTAGTGTGGGTTCTCCCATACATTGCCATGTCTTCTTAGGTAAGGCATTTAATTCAGAGCCTAAGTCCAATATAATATCTCCCATATTGAAATCTCCAATATTAACATTTAGCCTAAATTGTTGATTTGTCTTTCTTCTTGTATGGAGATGATTGACTATTTTCTTCTCTAATTTTCCTTCTACCACTGTGTTACTTCTTTCTAGCATATTTTGTAATATTTTAACATATGATGGATCCTTCAATAACTTATCATTGGATTGCAAAAAAAAATTTATGGTACTTTTTTCTCTAAAGGTTGTCCTTTACTGGTACGATCCATTGAGGAGGGAATATTGTACATTGGTGAGTTTAGAGTTTGATGTGAGACTGATGTAGATGCCACATTTTTCTTGAGAAACTCATGTATGAACTCCTTAAATTTTTCCTCTTATTTTCATGCATCAAACTGTTTCTGGGGTTCAATATTCTTCTTAACCCATTGGTGTTGTGTTGGATCTTGTTTTACTGCATCGGTTCCTGTCTTGGCTCCTCCTTGAGTGACTATATTGATGTTTCTCCCATAATCCATGACTTATGCATAGATCCACTGGACATTCTGGTTGTTCTATTTCCTTTTTTCATGGATCTTTTACAAAAGTGTTGGAAAATCTTTTGTGTGATGGTCTATTGCACGACAGTACATACATGTTTCTCGTGGAAGTGGACAATCCATTGAATAATGACATGGTTGTTGGTAGTTGTGGCACACTACTAGTCATATACCTTGTACAAATCCTCCTCTTCCTCATCCTCCACCTCTATATCCACCTCGATCTCCTCATGGCACATTGTACCGAGGTACCTAGTTATACTTCCTTGGGTTATATTTTGGTTGTGCATTATTGTATTGAGGTTGCATAGTGTTGTACTGCTACTACGCATTATTGTATGGTGGTGGTACCTAATTGAATTGAGGTGCAACTTATCCTGTCATCATTTCTTCTTGCACCCTATAAGTATCTGAAGTTATATCTCTCATCAGCTCCATCGTCCTACAATCCTTATCATCATGACCCACTGATTTGAAAAAATTACAATATGAACTTTTGGGTATTGTCTTATACTTTTGCATCATTGGACAATGATATGGATCATGCCCCCGCATCTTACAAATCTCACACCATGGTCCTCCTATTGGAAAAGGGTTTGGTACTCTTGTTGCCATATACTACGTGAAATTTGGACATTCATTCTTCTGGTGTCCTTATGTCTTGCATAGGGTACACCAAACAACTTATCTTTTCTCTTTACCCTTATTATGGTTAAGTTGGAATGTTAGGTTCTTCAAATCCTCCTTTATCTCCTCTATTGATGGATCTTTCTGTTGATACTAGTTCTCTTCCAGTTGTAAGGCTCCCTGCATAGCCTCTACTTGAGTTTGTAATTTTTGTTGTCTTAACAGGTATTTCAAGTGTGGTAACAGTGAGTTCACAAATAAGTGCATATGTTGCATGTCAGGCATTGCATATTTCAACTTACCTTTCAGGAATTTAAACCTATGATCAATATAAAAAATATACTCATCTGTTTTTTTCATGATTTCAATCATTTCATTCATATGCTGGTTTTCTGAGCTAGGATTTTGAAATTCGTTTATCAATAGTTTTTTCACATCTGCAATAGTCTTTGTTACTCCTGATGGATTGTTTACATATAAGATCATGTACTCATCCAGTGTACAGTATTTTAGTGTGATAGCTAACTGCGTGATTTTTGTATCCTCATCTGTGATCTTCTTTTCTTCCAAAATATTCTCACAGATGAATAAGTTATTTTTAGAGTCCTTAGATGTGTCTCCCCGAAATTCCGGTAATTTGATCATGGGATCATTTCCTACCATTTTGAACTTTGTTGAACTACTACCTCCATGCAATGTAGATAATTGAATGTTATTTGTTGAACTGGCTCCCCCAGTTGATGCTCCTTGATTGGATCCTTGTCCTATTTCTTTTCTTCCACTAAAATTCAACTGTCTAAATGTTGGTGTTCTTTCTGGTGTGTTAGTCGCACATGGGGTTGTAGGTTCCACACTGATGGTGGTATGGATTGGAGTTATTCCTTATATCCCTAACCTTGTACCTCCTATTTTCTTTTCATATGTTGCACACAAGATTTCCTTAATATTATCCACATCCCAAATATCCTCTACCTCTTCTTCATCTCTTGCCAAGCCCTCTCTATCAGCTATGTCTCTCTTCTTTTTATTAATCTTATATTGGTAGGGTGCTCCATTGTACGTCTTTCCTGTTGTTTCCATTATATGATTTATATGGTCTTCTTCCATCATGATTGGTTCCATGGCCTAATTATGATTTCCTTATCCATCTCCTCCTCCATTTCTCCACTTCATGTCATTGCTTCCCCCCTTCCCCCATGCATGCAAGGAAGTCTAGCATTCCATGGTAATCACATTGTTTTCATACAATAAAATATTGATTGAAGTATACAGTGATTTGATGTACCTACCTCTGGGTCCTTTTAGAAAATCATTCTCTACTTTGGTGTAAGACTTTGCGGTATCTACTGCAAATTCGGTGATAAATCCTATGACAATACTGTTTAACCAGAAATCTATTGTGCATGATTTTTTTTTATTAACTGGTTGTAACTGCGCGATCTTCATAGGATTCCACTCCATATGTCTGATTCGATTTGTAGGGTAGTTTTCTTTTAATCTCAATAACCACTCTTGCAACAAATGCAGGAACTCACAAAAAATACTTCATGCAAGTCGGTAAACACATATTTGTCGAGATATTTGTGCAATGTTAAATTGGGGTTTATGTTATCCTTCTGTACAAACTCAAGTTACTTTGTTTTTAACCATCTTTCTATCTCTTCCTTTGTTGGATTCCATTTCTTGAACATTCCCTTCTATACCTTCATTTTCTGCGTGTTTATTCCATGGATCCTGTCCACTCAATCCGATGCATTTCCAGCCGACAAAAAAACCATTTATTGGTTAGATATCTCACTTCTTACTTATTGGGTCGACCCATGTTTGAATCTCAACAGGTTTCCAACAAAACCCTATAAAACTATCGACCCTCTTGGTAAACTAGAAGGCAATGTTGTGCGCAGAGTGCACAACGCAGTCTCACCTGAGATAGCTTTTATGGGTGACTGCAATACCCGAGTGTTTGTAGTCTAGGAATGAGTGGGGATATGTGAGTGTATTCTATCTATATTTATGCATTAAAATTGTTATTGATTCAAGTATTTCTAAGATTCATTCATCTTTAGCCTTATGCATGCATGCTAATACATCTAGTTAGTCACTCATTCATAAGATAATCATTGACAGAAAGTAAAATTTCAAGAAACAACACATAGAACACAAGTTTTACCGTGGTTCACCCCCTCACAGGACTATGTCCACAAATATTTGGATTCTTTGTGTTAGAGAAAAAGGATCGCGTAGCAATAAATTAAAACAAATGTGGAAATAAAACACATAAGATACATAATCCAATAGAGACACAAATATACGTGGTTCACCCATTATGGGCTACGTCCACTAGAGAAATTGCTAGGTTCTTCCTTTATTATTATCTATCAAATGAAGGGATACAACCTACAACACACATGTTGTAACTTCCTCTTCTTTCTCTCACAGTCTCCTCTCTCAGAATACAATATTCACAATGATACATAGCCACAATACATTTCCCTCATAAAAGAGGGTTTCCTTTTAGAGAAAAAAAACCTAACATGACTTCTACCTTCATATCTGTGACCTTATAATGAATGGTCCAGATTTACAATGAAATTACAATACACATTTACAAGGAAATTTTTCCTTCAGGGGCTTGCTTGCCCCCGGAACCCCTAGCCGGGGCGATGGACCCCCCGGACCCCACAAAGGGGGTAACCTCCCTCTTCACTCCCCTGTGTGGAGGAGTGTACATTATTACATGATGTAAATTCTTTATGGGGTATAAACATGGCTAAAAACAAATACCTCTGAATCAAGAAGATAATCAGGCTCCACAACCAATAATCTCCCACTTGGATATTGATATCAACAACTCCATCGTTGTTGTATATGTTGAGTTGATCCTTCTTGGACCTGGAAAATTTCTTATCTTCATATTCATGCTTGAATACCAATTGAAACTAAGCAGGAACTCAGTTTCTCCCTGGTTACTCCCTTAGTTAACATGTCTGCAAGATTCTAGCTAGTGTGTATCTTTTCCAACTTCAAATGTCCATATTCCAAGATGGATTGTATGAAATGATACATGATATGTATATTCTTAGTCTTCGAATGGTAGGATGAGTTATTTTCAAGATGACTGGAACTCTCACTATCATAGTACAACCTGTTATTCTCTTTCTTCTTTCCCAATTCCTCCATAAACCTATGTAACCAAATCATCTCTTTACTAGCCTCTATAGCAGCAACATACTCTAAATCTATTGTTGAAAGTGCAACAACCTTTTTCAGTTTCGAAATCCAACTTACTGTTGTTCCACATATAGTAAAAACATACACTGTGGTGCTCCTGCTACTATCTTTATCACCTTCCATATTTGAATCAACAAATCCATGTAGAACAATGTTTGAACCTTCAAAACATAATGCATGAGTAGCAGTACCTCTCAAAAACCTGACAATCCACTTTATTGCATCAGAATGTTCTTTACCTGGATTGTTCATATACCTACCACAAATCCCACTGCATGTGCAATATCTAGTACTGTGCAAACCATCACATACATCAAACTGCCAACTGTTGATGAATAAGGGACCCTAGACATGTATTCTATCTCCTCCTTTGTCTTGGGACACATTTCCTTAGTTAATTTGAAATGGTTGGCCAAAGGTGTACTAACTGGTTTTTCATTCTGCATTCTAAACCTCTCCAAAACCTTCTCTATGTACTCACCCTGAGACAATGTCAATTTGCAATTTTTCCCATGTCTTGTTATTCTCATAACAAGGATTTTCTTTGCAACACCCAAATCCTTCATCACAAATGAATTAGATAATTTCTTCTTGACAACATTTATATCTAGCATGTCATCTACATACAATAGCAAGATAATATAGCTTCCATTTTCTATCCTTTTAAAATAAAAACAATGATCATAATGACATCTACTATAAACTTGTTTTGTCATAAACCTGTCAAACTTAAAATACCACTTCCTTGGAGCTTGCTTTAGGCGATAGAAGTTCTTCTTAAACTTTCATACCAAATTCTCCTTCCCTTTGACCTCATACCCCTGTGGTTGCTTCATATAAATATCTTCCTCCAAATCCCCATGGATAAAAGTTGTTTTTACATATAACTATTCAAGATGCAAATATTCTACTTCCACAAGACTTAAAATAGTCCTAAGTGAAGTCATTTTAACAACATGAGAAAATATTTCATCAAAATATATACCTTTCTTTTATGCAAACCCATTTACAACAAGTCTAGCCTTGTACCGCTTTTTTTGTCCACCTTCTTCCTTCAACATGTAAACCCATTTATTCTGCAATGCTCTTTTTCTTGCAGGAAACTAAACCAAATCCCAAGTCTGATTATTTACCAAGGAATCCATTTCCTCTTTTATTTCTTTCTCCCACTTCTTTTTGGTGTCTACCCGCATTGCCTCTTCATAATATTATGGTTCACTAGAATCAATCAATAATAAATAATACAATGAAGGAGAGTATCGTTGAGGGGGTCTACTTAACCTGGTAGATCTTCTAACAACATGTTGAGCACTCAACACACCCTAAAATATTCTATGTCAAATTTACTTTTTGGGTACCACTTGATCTTTTTCACTGTTTGATTCTACTTCAGTATTAAAAATGTTTCCTTCGCTTACCATTTTGTTTCTCATTTAAGTCTCTCAAATTTTGCTTGAGCATGCAAAAACCCATAACTTAAAAGACTAACATTTAATTAAAGAATCGACAGTCAAGACTTTTCCCCGACGCACTTAAGAAATTTGGCATCGGAAAGGATTAAGCATGAAAGAAAATCACTCGAGAAGAACCAAGGTAGCTGAGCACCGATCTTTGTCGGTGTCGACAGATGAGAGTTTTCTCTCACAATGAGATTCACCAAGGATATCATCGATGAACGATCCCTTCGACATCGGCAAAAGGCTGAAGGAGTTAGATCTTACGAAGGAAGAAAATAAGCGTCGATAACCGATCCTCGAAACTCTCGACATCGATGAGTTTTGATAAGGTAGGTCCGTAAAAGGGTGTGACAGGTTTATTTCCCCTTTCGACCGCCAACCCCGATACTTTTTGGCATCAACAGTCCTAGATTTATTTTGACACACGCATCTTGTTGAAAACCCCGACTCCGATTGGGATACATGATCAAACCATCTGCCCCCACCTATCACGTGTTGTTGCCAAAGAGGTTAAGCATGATCGAGTTTTCCCTTGAGTTGTTAGCACTTCCCGAGGCCCGATTCGCTCCCTGAGTCATTTTTTCCACGTCAGCTCCATACGAAGAAATCAATCGACATCAGAAGTTATAAACAAGAGGTTTCCTATGAAACATTCACCACGCATCGTTGATCCCTGACCTCCCCACTTAGAAAGAAACATGATGGGACGTTTTGACGCTAGATACAACACAGTTAAAGGGATAATTAATTCCAAAATATCGCATTAGTTTCTAATTCGTTCGTGAATCAAAAGGACCGTTTGAACTTGCCAATACAACACATCACCCTCTGCACCTCCGTCGTCAACCCATGATGAATTAAATTGTAGAGATTCGGTGGTAGATTTTCTTGAATTTCACTCATCACCCAGATTAATTGGTTGATACGATTGTTAAGCTCTTCCCATCAAATTCTTTTGAGCCATTGTAAATAAGATCATTCTACACACAAATAAGTTCACGTCAGACAGAGGAGTGAGGCGAGCAATACAAAAGAATTCTCCAAGATCTCGTGAGTATTAAACCATAGAGTTTAGCAAGCATTACAGGTATGTGCAAGTCTGGATTTTGCTGTGTTTTTACCTCACATATACATTATGATCCAATATTTCTCTTTATTCCATCCCTAAATGATTGCTTCATTTGGAGGAACAATGCCTTCGAGAAAACCAACCACCAGGAAATATCCAAGAGCACCGAAGCTAAAGGAACCAGAGGTGGGAGAAATTGCTTCCCCAGTAGTCGTGGAACAATTGGAATTCGCTCCAAAGTTGGTGCTCATCATCAATACATCCACCAATAAGGTTTTGATTCATCCCCCATCCTTCAGAGACATAGAGGCAATCATAAGGACCACTTTTCTAGAAGATCAAGCAGGAAGAATTCCCTAAATATACCCCACACAACGATCCCGATACAAGAAAACTTGATGATGAAGTCCTGCTGAACGTCTGAAAGGAATATATGCACATGGTAGGGAGAAAAACTCCAGTATTCCCCTACATAGATCTCTTGAAGTGGCTTATCGATCACACTGACACACAAATATGTTTGATTAATGACGAAAATGGTGAGTGTGTCGGGGTTTTCCTTCCAGTGGAGGTTTAGAATTACTACAAGCTCAAAGAGTCAAAGGAGCGGTTGAACACCGATTTTGTTATAAGATTCTATCAGAAACACGACACTAGCAAGGTGATGGCTTCGTGGTGGAGAGAGGATAAAAATTTCACCAATTGGACCTCCAATTGGTACTCAACGACCAACTTAAGGGAGTTGTATATCTATCTAATGGTCCTCCTCTGTCTGTTGCATGGGGAGAAATATTTCTCTAGGTTTTCATAGGCTTAGATGCCTCTAGCTTATACTATATCCATTTCTGGAGTAGGTTTTAACTAGGGTGCCATCATATCCAAACAACTGAGCACTTGCATACGACAGGATCAGACGCCGAAAGAGGGAGAAACCTCATCCTTATACATGGATTCTTATTTATTGGACGTCATCTGTGACATAAATGAACCTGAGCCGACATGCCTCAGAACTACCGGTCCATGTATATTTAAACATCTTGTGGGAGAACAGGTACAATAAATACTACTCTCTCATATGCGATCAATTTATCTCACGTATTAATTTTTTGTTGTTGAAGAAAGAGTGCCCAAGGCTGTCGGATGCGGCCAAAAATATTATATCAAAATTTTACCATTGGTACCTGGATGAGCGCGATACCTACATCAAGGTTTTTGGATCCACCGGAGCACCACACCTGTTACCTATGTATGTCCCCAATCGACTAGTAGTATGGGAAATTTGTTATCAGACCATCCTGGAAGGTTACAATGCTACTCTGGTAAAAGATGAGAAGCGGGCATTCATACCTTATGGATTTCATATAGGTTTCTACATGGTAAAAGACACCGTGCAAGACAAGCAAGAAGGGTTAAGAAAATTGGAGTTCAGATTCCAGATTGGTCATTTTCACAAGAACAAGCCAAAGGGTCTAGTCTTGAAGCACACATGACAAGTATCGTCTTGCTGGACATACACCCATGACAGGTTTGAAGATGAGATCTTCACCGAAAATGCTCAAAACTAGGATGCAGTAATGGAAAGGATGGTTGACCCTAAGGCAACCAGGTTCAAGGCCATGAGTTGGGATGAGAAAGAGATAGTCCTGGAATAATCGGCTCAAGAGGCCCTCAGGGCCAGAGAAAAAGGATAGCGCCCGAGGTAGTCGAAGCCCCCTTGATAGCCCAAGCACGAGGCAGAGATACCCATTCGGTACAGGATGCACGGGAAAGAGGAATTCTTATGTTAGAACGGGCACATCAGGTGTTTGATCAGTTACAAGTTGACCCAGACCTATAAGAAATGACAGGATCACATGACGATAACCCAGAGAGAATCCAAGTGGGTACTGGCGGTCCCAAATTTATAGATGTTGATGAAATTGTCGAGTCCGATGACCTTGAATTCACAACACCACCGACTGGGTCATCGACAGGTGTGGAGACTCAGCCAGAAATGGTCCAGGTATTAGTAGCAACCAGAACGAAAAATCCCTTGAGTGATTTGGTAAATATTTATGATGATGATGAGATCCCAGAGGTATTTCTCGGGACCCTCATGCATGTCCAAGAAGAAAAGGGACCTGAGAAGACTTCTTCTCTTGTTCCCAGGGTCCAAACTCAGGAGGTCTCACAGAAATAAAAGGAAGCCAAGAGTGGCCTCGACACAAAGAGGCACGACGCGCCGGAGACCCAAGAAGACAGTCTGAAGGACAAGTCAGAACCAGACGAACCAAAGGAAGGATCCCCGCAAAAATAAACCGGCGTTTCAATGACTGATGAACAAGTAAGTACCGAATCTATTCCTGACGCCTCTATTTCGCTCGATACTCAGATCCCCGACAAGAGACAGACAGAGGTCAAGCTTTTGGAGAACAACGAGGAAGTTCAAGAACCTTATATTGAACAAATATACACCACTGGAAGTATGGGAAACACACTCATGTGGGGTGATCAATAGATTCCCGAACCTATGGACAAGGTAGCCGATATATATGCGATCACCTATGATCGAAAGAGGAAGGCTATTCTCCAAATGACCACCAAGAAAAGGAGGATTACATTGGATCGATCCATCCTTACCATTATAGAGGAAGATTTGATAAACACAGAAAACGCAAGAACATCCAAACTTATTGGCGTAGGGAGAGCGATCTCGAACGCCACCCTAGACAAGGAAAAAAAGGGTGAAAAAGAGTTGGCCTTCTCCTTGAAAGAACTAGAACATTTACGCCATCTGGACAAGTATCATTAGGACACCACGCAGGCCATAGTATATTTAAGGAGCGAGTTGGAGGATACCTATAGCAAGTTCACAAATGAGAGACACTTATTTACCGAAATAATAGCTGAACTCCAGGAGGATACTCTCACGGCTCTCGCAACGTGCAAGGATATGGAGAGATGGTATGAGAAGGTGCAACAAGCTGCAGAAATAATCGACAACATTGGTGCAATCTAGCATGGCTGATATAAATAAGAACACGACATCGAGTGTTGAGCGAAAAAAGTCTTGAACACATAAGAAGATCAACCGAGTATTGGGCCAAAATGTCTCGGGAACCACACCGAGAAATTCAAGGGAAATGGGCCAAGTGCGAGAGACATTGGGTTAAGATCAATCGGGTGATAAAATATATTAGACTTCCGGAGTTCGGAACACCCGATGATTTCATCGAACTGCGCGACATAGTTGAATCACATGCCAAACAAGATTCTTCATGGGCTGAAAGACTAGCAAAGGCGATCGACATAGTGCCAGCATAGGTGCAACAATTTATGGAACACCTCATCAACGCTCGGGCTGTGCTTCAGAAATTAAGTGCTAGTTTGGTAAAGTATTGGGCACATGCGGTGGATAACATAGAAGCTTACACACTCATGATGGAACAATACAGATTTCCTTACGCCCAAACCTGCGAGGAGTTGTTCATCAGTTGGTCGGAGTATGAGAAAAGTCACCCTTTCAAGTGATATCTTGAGTTCTCTGTTAGAAGAGAATGCCACGTGGAGAATTGTTTTTACTTATCTACACTTAGCTATTATTTTCAGTTGAATTTTATGTTATAAATAAGAACATAGACCAATTAGTTAGAGGTCAATGGTTGCTACAAGAAAATTATTTTTTTGGTTTGTTAAAACAAATTTCCGAGCTAGGTTTAATTGAGAAGTCCTTCTGGACTAGAGACAAGTTATATTTTCATCAACTGCATGTGTGATTGGACGTGGAGAAGAACTATTTCCTATCTCATTTCATGAATGGATGATGTAATGAGTAAGAGATATTGAATCTATTGTTAAGTTATCTAATGCAATGTTTTACTGTTCTTTTCTTTAATGGTGAAGATGAATCATTGTGTTATCATGTGATGGATGATTAACGTAGGTGAATTATTTTTCTTTCCATTATCTTATCGCATATGTGTTTTCTTTCTGATAATTGATATCTCAGGCAGTAATTGGATGCTCACATGGTTAACATATTAGTACTAGGCTCGTGGTATAGAATTTTCATCTGCATGCTTGAGTAGCGGGTTATCCCAAGATCAACCTCTTCTCCAGTATTTTAGAATATTTTCTCGTTTTGTTGCCAAGTTGGTTTTTACCATCTTACAATCTTATATCGGTCCCACCTAAAAGAAAGAGAAATTCCAAACTGAAGGAGACGCCTTCACAAGAAAATGTAAATCCCATTGATTAATTGGTCGGATCGCAAGATCTGGAGAACCATTCCACCATTAAACGCTACAGAGTCTAATTGGGCCTCGGTGGCGGGTTTGGCTCTTGTTGTTGAACTAAAGGGATCTAGGATCCATCAACAGAATTGGCGCTAGAAGGAGGGCCTGCAGAGTGAATGGTTGAATATATATTTCATATAATATTTCAGACAACCTGTAGATTCAAAACAACCCACATGCATGGCTAGTCATTCCCAAGATGACTTACACACATTGAAAACTCCTAAAAAGAATGAATCACCCCATCCCAAGGAAGAACAATTGTTCCCTGATATACCTTACACTCTTCCTCACGAGGAATTAAATCAATTTAGAAGAATCACAAGAGTGTACGCCCGACAGATCGGTGCCCTGTCTTTAGCTCT
The DNA here is from genome assembly GCA_009831015.1 of Picea engelmannii. Lineage (NCBI taxonomy): Eukaryota > Viridiplantae > Streptophyta > Pinopsida > Pinales > Pinaceae > Picea > Picea engelmannii. Next base: position 368,917 of record ML793209.1, on the reverse strand, counting down.
GATACTTCCTCGAAGACAAAAAAATAAGTAGACCAGCGGTCAACACTCCCCACGAGGTTTTCATACACACAATAGAATACCTAATAGATTTATGAATCACCGAAATCGAACATCCTCTTAATCTGATCCCCGAAACGTCAACCGCCAACGTCTATGAACCAACCGATTTTTCGGGAGAGGAGGAGCTTAACTCATAATATGAAGATATGGAAGACAAAAACCACCATAATGAAGAAAGGGAAAACCCACCACAGAATAATAAAGCATGGTTGGCCATAGATTCTTTGGCTCTCCCGGGACGAGTGCATAATATTCCTCGACACCCGAAGAAGTTACTTCCTAAATTCGACCCCGAGACTTCAGGATTGCCTGAAGACCATATCAAGAAATTCATACTAGCGATCAGACTTATGAATGCCCAACATTAATATGTAGTATGCATGATTTTCTGCTATACGTTTGAGAATTCAATTTCCACGTGGTATTTTAATCTGTCAATAGGATCTATAACTAGCTGGACGAAGTTCCAGAAAGATTTTCTAGATAAATTTGCAGAGGAGAATACTACGGGAGATCTGATGGCTGAGTTGTTCGCTGCCACCATGAGTTCAAAGGAAATGGTCAAATATTTCAATCAAAGATTCACGACCATCTTAAACAAGTTTCATCTTGAAGCTAAACCAACTCAAGAGTTGCAAATCAAAGTTTATGCTAATTCTCTCCCAGCTTCTATTTCCATGTTTGTGAAGAGGGTTCCAAACGAACCTTGGCTAAGAATTTTGAAGAAGCCAAAAAGATATAATTCTAGATGAAAGGGTGTAAAGAAGGCCAGGTCTCTTTAGTTAAGAAATAATTTCAACCTCCTCCTAGGAGAGGAATCCTTTTGACTAGACCGCTAGGGAAACAAGCAGAACAAACTCCCGACAAGGGTAATGGAGACATAGAATACTACAACGCATGGTTAAGAAATTATCAAATGAGATCATAGACATGAAAATAAGTGCAGGGGAGGGAAACCAAGGAAAAAGGCCCTATAAGCCTTTCTTTAAAAGGAACCCACCATTCAAAGCAATTGAACATCCCCCATCAGACTTAAATATTGATCTAGAAAATGTGGCATCTGATTCTTTCTGTACCTACCATAAATAAAACCACTCTAAAAATGACATCCCTCAATGGGTGCATGCCATGAATTTGATGGCCAACCGGTTTTTAGATGAGGTTTCCCTAACCGAACAACCAAGCGGTTTAGTTATGAATGTTGTTGACCAGGAAGAGATTGATCCACCAGAAGATACAACCATGCTGATATGGGATCCTGACCTAATTATTCCTTCAAATGACTTATTTCAGGTTCAAGAACCACCCGTAGAAGTCTCGGTTGCACAAACGCAAAGTAAGGGTCCACCTGCCTTAAAAGATCCTACTACTACCTAAAACCCGGGAGGGAAAGAAAATCCTGATCACCCGAAAGCACCTTTTGCTCCCCGTAAGAACCCTATAAGCATACATACCTGAGAGTCGCCCAAACTTGATTACAACGTAGTTGAATATTTGAAAAAGTTGAAGGCTAATATATCAGTTATGGACATTTGTAGGATCCCTCGGCAAAAGGACTTCCTATTACAGGCTTTGAAATCAGTAGAAAATCCCACGACAAGCAGTGACCTAGGAATAAATCTAACTTCCATAGATCTAGTAAAGAAACTAACGGTGAATACCTGTTCGAAAGATAAGAAGGGAAAACACTTTGTCCCACCATTCCTTTTAACGTTTGAAGTTTTCAATAGGAACCTCCACAATTGTTTAGTTGATTCAGGAGCATCTTCCAACGTTATGCCTTTGTCTATTTGCAAGAAATTAAATGTCATTCCTCTCAAAAGAAATAAACATTTAATACAATTAGACAGAACCTAGGTCAAAGTCATGGGGGAACTCAGATATGTAATGATCAGGATAGCGACGCATCCTAAATTTGTGCAAGTGATTGACATCATTTTGTAGATATCCCAGAAGATTATGGATTGTTATTAAGCTGAGATTGGTCTGAGAATCTAAAAGAATAGTTTAGTACAGAATGGGCACACCTTTGGCTACCACTGAAGGGATACAAGAATATGATAAAAATCGATAGGGAGAGATATCTGAAACATACAATCACTGATCTAGAAACCCTAAACGAACCCTCATCAATAGATTTCCCTGTGCTAGGAAATTATTCCTATGATTCCCATTTTGATAACTTCTCCCCTCTTCCATCTGAATTCCCTCTCACTCAAAACTCCAAAAGGGTTTTTCAAGAGAAATCGCCAATACCGACAGAGGAAACCCTCTTCTGTCGAGAACCTGTGCTAGAAATCACCGGACAAAAGACAGGAGGGAAAGAAAGTAATAAGAAGCAAGAAACAATTAAATTTCAATTTTGTACCATATACTTTGATGGATCCAAATCACAGGAAGGATCAGGGGCAGGGTGCATCCTCATTGATCCAAAAGGTAAATGTCATTTCTTGTCCTGTAGACTAGAATTCGAATGCACAAATAACACTTTCGAGTATGAAGCTCTAGTCCAAGGGTTAAAGAAATCCATGCACTTAAACATAAAATAATTGAAGGTTTTCCGAGACTCAAAGATTATCGCTAGACAAGTAAGGAATACTATATATTGAAATTCCCCACACCTAAAGAATTATCAACAGGAAGTGCATAGGTTAATAGAGCATTTTGAAGCTTTCAATATCACCGCGATACCCAGAGAAAATAATATCCTTGTTGATTCCTTGGCCCCAACTGCTTCAAGGTTGTCACCTTTAGACGATTATGAAGCCTCCTGACTCACTGTGGAACTACTCTACAAACCATCGGTGCCTAACAACATTTCTAATTGGAAAGTCTTTAAAGGAGATGAACATATCGTAAAATTTTTGACTAACCAAGATAATTTTAAAGACCTAGCTATTGATGATGAAGTATTCCAGGAACAATCAACAGAAATTGATCCTCAGATAGGTCAACCAACATATGACTAGAAGTCTCACAAAATCCTGAAGGGAATAGCTAATTTAGAGAATCTCTTTGACATAAAGGGATGATTTAAGGGGCCTCAAAATGAAAAGACTGGTATCTCTTGTCCCCTGCATAAACTATAAATATCTGAACCCTGGAAAACCAAAAGAATATAAATCTTGACATGACTATATCTAAGGGGGAAAGGAAGGCTTATCTCAAACCATTCATACAATATCAAGATGTCTTTGCATGGTCCTATCGAGATCTGAAAACTTATGATACCTGCATCATTCAAAACATTATCTCGTTAAAACCCGAAGTGAAACACTTCCAACAAAAGCTCTGAAAGTATCACCCATCCATGGAACCTCTCATGTATCAGGACTTGAAGAAACATTTAGATGCCAAAATCATCTTCCAGGTTAGACATTTCGTGTGGGTAGCAAATATGGTTCCTGTGAGGAAAAATTATGGAGAAATCCACTTATGCATAGATTTTAGGAACCTGAACAGAGATTCAGAAAAGGACAATTACCCAGTCCCACCAATGGAGCAACTCCTGCAGACCGTGTATGGCTTAGATATTTTATCTCTACTGGACGGTTTCTCAAGTTACAATCAAGTCCTAGTTTCAGAGGAAGATCGTTTGAAAACTACCTTCCGAACCAAGTGGGGAACCTTCGCTTGTAAATGCATGCCCTTTGTGTTAATCAACGCAAGGGAGACCTTCCAAAGGGCCATGGACCTAGAATTTCGGGGACTAATCAACAAGTGTGTGGTAGTGTATCTGGATGACGTAACTGTGTATTCAAAGAAAAGAGAAGATCACATCAAACACTTAAGTCAGATTTTCGAAAGGTGTAGGAAATACGGTATATCCTTAAATCCTAAGAAAACTATTTTTGGCATCGAGGAAGGTAAGTTGCTAGGCCAAATTATATCTCAAGCAGGCATTCTCATAGACCCAGAAAGGATTAAGGTCATAACTCAACTCTCGTTGCCTCACAACAAGAAATCTATGTAGTCATTTTTCGGACAAATCAATTTCGTGAGGAAATTCACTCCCGATTTCACAGAAAATATCAAACCCTTACAAAAGATGATTCGTAAAGATGTCGAATTTGAGTGGGATTATGAACGAAAGGATGCTTTCAGCAACATCAAAACTTCTATATCTCAAGCCCCCATGTTACGAAGTCTCGATTTCAATAGATATTTCTTCCTCTATACTTTCGCCTCCGACCAATCGTTAGCCGCGGTATTGACTTAGAAGGACGATGACAACAATGAGGCCTTAGTTTCATTCATAAGAACTAACCTCCAAGGAGACGAACTAAATTATCCTGCCATAGATAAACAGGCTTATGCAGTTTATAAAGCAGTAAAACACTTCAGGTCTTACATCCTCAAGAACCACACCAAAGTAATCATGCCTCACCCTACGGTCCGATCCCTATTCACTCAACAAGATATGGGGGAAAGAAGGGGGAACTGGATGGAAGTAGTCCAAGAATTTGATCTAGATATAAAACTTGCCAAACTAGTTAAAGGGAAAGGGTTATGAAAACTTGTGGCTGAAGACTGGGACCAAGTAAATGAAGACTCCAGATGGGAGAATGAAATGGAATTATGGTGTGGTGAAGCTTCATATATTTCCCCAGGGCCAGAGTCTTGATATGAGAATTTTACTTATCTCTTGCACCATGGGACTTGCCCATAAAATATCAATCCTAGGGAAAGGAGAGATTTCAGGTTAAAATCTATGCAATATCTCCTCATAAATTTGGTACACTTCCAGGTGAACTATAATGGGGTACTATTAAGATGTCTCGAACATGAAGATGCAGACAAAGTTCTAAAGGAGCTCCATGATGGCCCTACCGATGGACATTTCGTAGGAAACACCACCACTCATAAGATACTGAGAGCTAGTTATTATTGGCCCACCTTGTTCAAAGATGCTCACACCTACGCTAGAAACTGTAAAACTTGTCAAATAAGCGTTGGGAGGGAGAAGAGAGAGGCAGTCCCACTCCAACTAATGACTGTCTCTAGGCCTTTTGAGTAATGGGGGTTAGATATCATAGGATAAATTACACCCAGTTCTTCAAATCAACACAGGTACATCCTTACTTCCACTGATTACTTCACGAAATGGGCAAAGGCCATCCCTATGGCTCATGTAAACGAGAAGGTGGTGATCCAATTCATAGAAAAACAACTAATCACAAGATTTGGTGTCCCTTCTGTCTTGGTTTTTGATAATGCAACTTATTTTTATTCCACCCTATTGACAGAGTTCACTCTGGACAAAGGAATCATAATTAGGTACTTTGAAAACTATTATCCACATGGAAAACGGGTGGCATAATCAACCAATAAGAACCTAGTGAGAATATTGAAGAAGATGGTTGCAGACAACCAAAGGAATTGTCATAATCTAATCCATAACGCTCTATGGTACGATAGGGTCACACCCAAGGAAGATATAGGAAATTCCCCATACTTTCTGATTTACGTGCAGGAATCAATTCTCCCGAATTGGCTTTATCTTCCATCTCTTCAACTAGCCCAAGATTCCAGAGGGGAGCCTTCATCAGTCATACAACAAAGAATTGACACTTTGCTCATGCTAGAAGAAGAAAGGGAAAAATCTAAGTCAAAATTCATATCCCACCAGTAGATCGTTAAAAGATGGTTTGACAAGCATAAGGCTAAAGAGAAGAATTTTGAAGTAGGAGACTTGGTCCTAAAATCGAACAGAGCAAACGAGCCAAAAGGCAAGCATTCTAAGTTTTAGAATCTATGGCTTGGAACTTTCCATGTGGATGAGAAGATTGGGGAAGGCACTTATCAGTTATAGAATCCGAGGGGGGAACCTGACGCCCTCCCAGTAAATGGCCAAGCCCTAAAACAATATTTCCATTAAAAAAAAAAAATAGTTTTATTTTATGTTTTGTGTTCGTATTTCATGAGTTTTGTTTCGGCTAGATCAATTGCGAATTGATTTTACTTTCTTTTTGTTTTTTGGACTTCTGCGCTTTTGAAGGTTGTGTTTATCAAGACAATGGTTGACCCCAAATCATGAGGCATAGAAAACTCCTCTCCTAATTCATCGCTCATAGTCAACACAAGAAGCGTCAAGGAACCTGCGGTTTCTTTGAAGAGTCCTCTATCTAACCCGCGCAAATGAAAAACTTTGGAGAAATTCAAAAGTGTCTTCCCTGTGGTCTGGTGAAACCTTAAGGGAAAGTTGGAAATATGAAAAGGACTACATGAACCCCGAAGATAAATATATCAAAGGATTCACCTTAACCATCTCACTTTGCACATTAAACAGACGTCATCCTCTCTCACTCGCTGAGTGCATTCTTCCAAATGAAATTGACTTTATAAAATGAGTGAACAGTGGGAGAGGGTATGCAGATATCTCTGCTGGGGCTATGGATGCTCGTTGGAAGTGGAGAAAGGTCTGTGATGTCGGGGTGACTCCATCGGGGCTATGGATGCTCGCTAGCAGCATAGAAACACCGTAGAAAGTGATTAATTGTAACTAAAGGATTCATGCCAGTGAATACTTTACTAGATTTTTGTCGAAAGGGGCATGAGTTAGGGTTACATGAAACGAAGGAGGAATAAAGGTGGAAAACCCCACAGGTAGACCCGGAAGCATCAACCGAAGAATTTCAAATGCAAGGGTAAAAGAGGCTCTGATTTAAAACCAGTTAAGTTCTCCACCAACTTTCATATCAACTGATCCTGAAGGAGGAACCAAGATTCTGCATTCACCCAGTAAATCGCCATTTGTTGAGCACTTAACACACCCTAAAAAATTCCATGTCAAATTTACTTTTTGGGTACCACTTGATCTTCTTCACTGTCTGATTCTACTTCAGTATGAAAAATGTTTCCTTCACTTATCATTTTGTTTCTCATTTAAGTATCTCAAAGTTTGCTTGAGCATGCGAAAACCCATAACTTAAAAGACTAACATTTAATTAAAGAATCGTCAGTCAATAATTTTCCCCGACGTGCTTAAGAAATTCGGCATCGGAAAGGATTAAGCATTGAAGGAAATCACTCAAGAAGAACCAAGGTAGTCGAGCGTCGATCTTCGTCGGCATCGACAGACGAGAGTTTTCTCTCGCGATGAGATTCACCAAGGATATCGCCAATGACCGATCCCTCCGGCATCAGAAAAAGGATGAAGGAGTAAGCACTTACGAAGGAAGAAAATAAGTGTCGATATATGAGCCCCAAAAATCTCGGCATCGACAAGTTTTGAGAAGGTAGGTTTGTAAAAAGGGCATGACAAGTTTATTTCCCCCTCTGACTGTCGACCCCGGTAATTTTTGGCATCGGAAGTCCTAGGTTTATTTTGACACATGCATGTTGTTGAAAACCACGACTTCGATTGGGATACATGATCAAACCATCTTCCCCCACCTATCACGTGTCGTTTCCAAAGAGGTTAAACATGATCAAGTTTTCCCTTGAGTCGTTATCACTTCCCGAGGCCCGAGTCGCACCCCGAGTCATTTTTTCCACGTCAGCTCCATACGATGAAATCAATTAGCATCGGAAGTTCTAAATAGGAGGTTTTCAACAAAACATTCACCATGCATCACCGATCCCCGACCTGCCCACTTGGAAAGTGACACGATGGGACATTTTAATGCTAGATACGACATAGTTAAAGTGCTAATTAATTCCAAAATATTGCATTAGTTTCTAATTCGTGTGTGAATCAAAAGGACCGTTTGAAGCTGATGATACAACACATCACCCTCCACACCTCTGCCACCAACCGACAATGAATTAAATTGTAGTGATTCAGTGGAAAATTTGTTTGAATTTCACTCATCACCGGGATTAATTGGTTGATACGACTGGTAAGATCTTCCCATCAAATTATTTTTATCCATTGCAAACAAGATTATTCTACACACAAAGAAGTTCAAGTTAGACAGAGGATCAAGGCGATAAATTTAGAAGAAGTCTCCAAGATCCCGTGAGTATTAAACCACAGAGTTTAGAAAGCGTTACAGGTATGTGCAAGTCTGGATTTTGCTGTGTTTTTACCTCACATATACATTATGATCCAATATTTCTTTGTATGTCGGACCTAAAGGATTGTTTCGTTTTCAGGAACAATGCCTTCGAGAAAACCAACCACCAGGAAATCTCCAAGAGCGTCGAAGCTAAAGGAACCATAGGTGGGAGAAATTTCTTCCCCAGTAGTCGCAAAACAATTGGAATTCACTCCAAAGATGGTGCCCGTCATCAAGACATCCACCAAGAAGGTTTTCATTCAGCCCATGGCCTTTGGAGACACAAAGGCAAGCATAAGGACCAAGAGAGTACTCCCGCATTAGGGAGAACTTTTTCAGAAGATCAAGCGAGAAGAATTCCCTGAATATACCCCGCACAATGATCCCGATACAAGAAAAAATCGATGATGAAGTCCTCCTGAACATCCGAAAGGCGTATCTGCACATGGTAGCGAGAAGAACTCCAGTATTCCCATTCATAGAACTTCTGAAGTGGCTTATCGATCACATTGACACACAAATATGTTTGATTAATGACATCAATTGTGAGTGTGTCGGGGTTTTCCTTCTAGTGGAGGTTCATAATTACTACAAACTCAAAGAGCCAGAGGAGAAACTGAACACTGAGTTTGTTATAATATTCTATCAGAAACATGACACCAGCAAGGTGATGGCTTCGTGGCAGAGAGAGGATAAAAATTTCACCAATCGGACCTCTGGTTGGTACTTGACGACCAACTTAAGGGAGTCGTATATCTATCTAATGGTCCTCCTCTACTGGTTGCATGGGGAGAAATATTGCTCCAGGTTTTCAGAGGCTTGGATGCCTCTAGATTATACTATATCCATTTCCGGAATAGGTTTTAATTGGGGTGCCATCATCTCCAAACAACTAAGCACTTGCATATGACAGGCTCAGATGCCAAAAGAGGGAGAAACCTCATCCTTCTACATGGCTTCTTATTTATTGGACGTCATTTGTGCCAGAAATGCCTTTGTCGGAATGAACCTGAGATGGTACGCCTCAAAACTCACGGTCCATGTATATTTTGGTTATCTTGTGGGAGAACAGGTATAGGAAATCCTACTCTCTCATCTGCGATTAATTTATCACACGTATTCATTTTTTACTATTCAAGAAAGAGTGCCCAAGTCTGTCAGATGCGGATAAAAACATTATATCAAAAGTTGGCCACTGGTACCTGGATGAGCGCGATACCTACATCAAGGTTTTCAGAGCTACCGAAGCACCACACCTATTACCTATGTATGCCCCTGATCGACTAGGAGTAGGGGAAATATGTTATTAGACCATCATGGAAGGTTACAATGCTACTCTGGTAAAAGATAAGAAGTGATCATTTGTACCTTATGGATTTCATATAGGTTTCTACATGGTAAAAGACACTGCACAAGCCAAGTAAGAAGGGTTAAGCCAATTGGAGTTCTGATTCTAGATTGGTCATTTTCGCAAGCATGACCCAAAGGGTCTGGTTCTGAATCACGCATCACATGTATCGTCTTGCTTTCCATACGCCCATGACAGGTTTGAACATGATATCTTCACCAAAAATGATCAAAAATGGGATGCGGTAATGGCAAGGATGACTGACCCTAAGGCAACCAGGTTCAATGCCATGAGTTGGGATGAGAAAGAGATAGTCCTGAAATAATCATCTCAAGAGGCCCTCAGGAAAAGAGAAGAAAGGATAGCACCTGAGGCAGCCGAAGCCCCCTTGATAGCCCAAGCTCGAGGTAGAGATACCCATTTGGTACATGATGCACAGGAAAGAGGACTACTCATGTTGGAATGGGAACAACAGTTGTTTGATCAGTTACAAGCTGACCCAAACCTATCAGAAATGACAGGATCGCCTGCCAATAACCCAGAGAGAATCCATGTGGGTATAGGCGGTCCCAAATTTATAGATTTTGATGAAACTATCGGGTTCGATGACCTTAAATTCACAACATCGTCGACTGGGTCGTCAACAAATGTGGTGACTCAGCCATAAACGGTCTGGGTATCAGTAGAAACAAGTGCGCCAAATCCCTTGAGAAAGTTGGTAAATATTTATGATGATGATGAGAGCCCGGAGGTATCTCTTGGGAACCTTGTGCGTTTCCAAGAAGAAAAGGGACCTAAGAAGTCTTCTTCTCCTGTTCCCGAGGTCCAAACCTAGGAGGTCCCATAAAAAGAAAAGGAATTCAAGAGTGGCCTCGACACAAAGAGGTCCGACGCATCCAAGACTTGAATAGATAGTTCGAAGGACAAGTCAGAACTAAGAAAGTGAAAGGAAGGATCCCCGCAAAAGGAAAACGACGTTTCAACGGTCGATGAACAAGTAAGTACCGAGTCTATTCCTGACACCTCTATTTCGATTGATACTTAGATCCTTGACAAGAGATAGACAGAGATAGGGCCTTCGGAGCACAACGAGGAAGTTCAAGAACCTAATATGGAACAAATATACACCACCGAAAGTCTTGGAAACATACTCACGTGGGGTGATCAACAGATTCTTGAACCTGTGGATGAGGTAGCCAATATATATGCGATCACCTATGATCGAAAGAGGAAGGATATTGTCCAACGGACCATCAAGGAAAAGAGGATTACATTGTATCTCTCCATACTTACCACTACAAAGGAAGATTTGATAAACACAGAAAACACCAGAACATCTGAACTTATCGGCATAGGGAGAGAGATCTCGGATGGCACCCTAGACAGGGAGAAAAGGATGAAAAGGATATTTCCACCTCCTTGAAAGAAATGGAACATTTATTCCATCTGGCTAAGTATTATCAGGACACCACGCAGGGTGTTGTATATTTAAGGAGCGAGTTCCAGGAGACCTATAGAAAGTTCACAAATGAGCGACACTTATTTACCGCAAGAATAGATGAACTCCAGGAGGATGCTCTCATGGCTCTCTCAATGTGAAAGGATATGGAGCTATGGTATGAGAAGGCGTAGCAAGACACGGAAAGAATTGACTACATTGGTTCAGTCCAACAGTGCCGAGATAAAGAAGAACACAGCATCCGAGTGTTGAGCAAAAACAGTCTTGAAAGAATAAAAGGATCAGCCGACTATTGGGCCAAAACATCTCAGGAACCACACCGAGAAATTCAAGGGAAATGGGCCAAGTGTGAGAGACACTGGGTTAAGATCAATCGGGTGATGAAAGATATCAGATTTCCTGAGTTCGACACACCCGACGATTTCGTCGACCTACATGACATAGTCGAATCACACGCCAAACAAGATTCTTCATGGGCCGAAATACTAGCAAAGTTGACCGGCACAGCCACAGGATAGGTGCAACAATTTCTGGAACATTCGATTAGTGCTCGGGATGTGCTTCAACAATTAAGTTCTAGTCTGGTCAAGTATCAGACACATGCGGTGGATATCAAAGAATTTTACGCACTCCCGATGGAACAACACAAATTTCCATACGCCCAAACCTGCGAGGAGTTGTTCATCAGTTGAATTTTATGTTATAAATAAGAACATCGACCAATTAGTTAGAGGTCGATGGTTGCTGCAAGAAAATCCTTTTTTTTTTTTTTAAGAACTATTTCCAAGCTAGCTTTAATTGAGAAGTCCTTCTGGACCAGAGACAAGTTATATTTTCATCAACTGCATGTGTGATTGGACATGGAGAAGAACTGTTTCCTATCTTTTTTCATGAATGGATGTTGTAATGAGTAAGAGCTATTGAATCTATTGTTAAGTTATCTGATGCAATGCTTTACAGTTCTTTTCTTTAATGATGAAGATGAATCGTTGTGTTATCATGTGATGGATGATTAGCATAGGTGATTTATTTTTATTAACATTATCTTATCGCATATGTGTTTTATTTATGATAATTAGTATCTTAAACAGTAATTGGATTCTCACACGATTAATGTATTAGTACTAGGCCAGTGGTATAGAATTGTCGTCTGCATTCTTGAGTAGCGGGTTATCCCAAGCTCAACCTCTTCTCCAGTATTTTAGAATCTTTTCCCGTTTTGTTGCCAAGTTTTTTTATACTGACTTACAATCTTATATCGGTCCCATGCAAAAGAAAATAAAAAAAGAGAAATTCCAAACTGAAGGAGACTCCTTGAAAAGAAAATGTAAAGCCCATCGATTAATTGGTTGGATCTCAAGATCTAGAGAACCATTCCACCATTAAATGTTGCAGAGTCTAATTGGGCCTCAGTGGTGGGTTTGGTTCCTACTGTTGAACTAAAGGGATCTAGGACCCATCAATACAACACTTGCAGGAGTTTGAGGTACCTTCTCCTCTTGTTGTTGTACATTTTGATTTTCTGGTTCCTTTGGAATTTCGTTTTCAATGATCTCATCAAGCACTGTGTATTCTGGTTTTTCTTTTTCATGTTTCTTTCCCTACAAATGATCTTTGTACATGACCTTCTCGTTGAATATGGAATCTCTACTACTAATGATTTTGTTATTTTCATAATCCCATAAGAGATAACCAAAATCATTAACAACATATCCAATAAAGGTACACTTCTTGGATTTTCCCTCAAACTTTGTTCTATTTTCTTTATCAATATGGACAAATGATTCACAACCGAAAGTATTCAAAAAAGAATAGTTTACCTTTTTACATGTCCATGACTCCTCTGGAATTCCACCATCAAAATAGCTTGAAGGTCCTATGTTTATTAAGTAAACAACAATATCTACAACATCTTCCCAGAAATGTAAGGGAAAACCGACATGCAATCTCAAAATCCTTGCACGCTCCATGATTGTCCTATTCATTCTTTCTGACACAACAATTTCTTGTGGTGTTCCTAGAACTGTCTTCTCTCTACAAATCCCATGGTATGAACAATAGTCATCAAAATCCTTGCTTCAATATTCACCTCCATTGTCTGATTTGAGACACTTCAACCTTTTTCCTGTCTCATTCTCAACCAAAGTATCAAAAACATCATATTTTTGTCGAATGCAATAAACCCAATTTTTTCTAGTTTCATCATCAATAAAAGTAACATAACAATGAGAGCCACCAAGAGATGATAATTGATATGGTCCCATGCATATGTATTCACAATCTCTAACCTTTCGTTCTTCTTTTCTTTTCCGACTCTGAGAAATCCGACTCTCTTATGTTTTCCATAAACACAATGCTCACAGAAGTCCAAATCAATTTGTTTAAGATCTGGAAACAAATTTATTTTACGAAGTATTTGCATCCCCTTATCACTCATGTGTCCAAGACTATGATTCGACAATGTTGTATCCACTCTTGTAGAAGCTAAAGAGATATAATTTTTAGTATTACCAGTACATAAATACAATGTACCTACCTTCTCTCCTTTTTCTATCACCAATGATCCTTTGGTGACCTTCCACACCTTATCTATAAATATGGATATACAACCTTCACTTGCCAACTTCCCTGTTGAAATTAGATTTTTCCTTAGATCTGGAACATGTCTTACGCCTTTCAAAAACCATTGGTTTCCATTTCTTTGCTTTATTTTTACCTTTCCCATTCCAACAATTTTGCATGGTGCATCATCACCCAAATGAACCTGTCCAAACTCACCTTGAACATAATCTAGAAAATGTTTCCTATGGGGTGTGGCATGAAATGAAGCGCCTGAATGTACTACCCAAGAATCAGAAATATTATTTATAGAAAGAATCAAAGCATCGTGTAACACATCACATGTTACATTTGCTTCCCTATTTTTCTCTTGTTCTCCATCTCTTTGTTTCTTTGGAGATCTGTAGTCTTTCTTTAGATGTCCTTTCTTCCCACAATTCCAACACTCTATCTTTCCAGATATGGATTTGGATCTTCCCTTCCTAGAATTCCCGTGATTCCCTAAGCCCTTTCCTCTATCCTTTTGTCTTCCCCTGTTCTCCATGCTTAACACATTACCTGATGTCTCACCTGCGCTTTTCTGTCGCATCTCCTCACTAAGGATAACACCAATAACATCATCAAGTTTTAAAGTGTTTGAACTAGAGACATAGTTACTTATAGCCATGACCAAGCCATTCCATCTTTCTGGCAATGAGAAGAAGATTATAAGAGCCCGCACCTCATCATTAAAGTCCACTTTTACAGAATTTAGTTGATTAGTAACTGTATGAAATTCATTTAAATGATCTGCAACATACCCACCTTCTGACATATTCATATTAAATAATCTCTTCATTAGAAATACCTTATTGGATGCCAAGTGTTTTTCATACAGTTTATCCAATGTGTCCATCATCTCCTTCATTTTGTTTTCTTTCTAAATATTGAAAGCCACCAACACTTCCAGGCTCAGTCATATCATTCCTAGTGCCTTTCTGTTAATAACCTCCCATTCTTCGTCCTTCCTGGCCGTCGACTTCTTTGTTATTCCACCCAATGGTAGGAATAGATCCTTTTGATATAAATAATCTTCCATCTTCATCTTCCATAATTGTCTTCTCTCTACGAATCCCATGGTATGAACAATAATCATCAAAATCATTGCTGCAATATTCACCTCCATTGTCTGATCTAAGACACTTCAACCTTTTTCCTATCTCATTCTCAACCAAAGTATCAAAAACATCATATTTTTGTCGAATGCAATAAACCCAAGATTTTCTAGTTGCATCATCAATAAAAGTAACATAATAATGAGAGCCACCAAGAGATGATAACTGAGATGGTCCCCATACATTTGTGTGCACAAGATCTAACCTTTTATTCTTCTTTTCTTTTCCAACTCTGAGAAATCTGTCTCTCTTTTGTTTTCCATAAACACAATGCTCACAAAACTCCAAATCATTTTGTTTAAGATCTGGAAACAAATTTATTTTGTGAATTATCGACATCCCCTTCTCACTCATGTGTCCAAGCCTATGATTCCACAATGTTGTATCCACTCTTGTAGAATCTAAAGAGATAGAATATTTAGTATTACCAATACATAAATACAATGTACCTACCTTCTCTCATTTTTCTATCACCAATGATCCTTTGGTGACCTTCCAGACCTTATCTATAAATATGGATATACAACCTCAACTTGCCAACTGCCCTGTTGAAATTAGATTTTTCCTTAGATCTGGAACATGTCTTACCCCTTTCAACAACCATTGGTTTCCATTGCTTTGCTTTATTTTTACCTTTCCCATTCCAACAATTTTGTATGGTGCATCATCACCCAAATTAACCTATCCAAACTCACCTTGAACATAATCTAGAAAATGTTTCCTATGGGGTGTGGCATGAAATGAAGCACCTGAATGTACTACCAAAGAATCATAAATATTATCTACAGAAAGAACCAAAGCATCTCGTAACACATCACCTGTTACATTTGCTTCCCTATTTTTCTCTTGCTGTCCATCTCTTTGTTTCTTTGGAGCTCTGTAGTCTTTCTTCAGACGTCCTTTCTTCCCACAATTCCAACACTCTATCTTTCCAAATATGGATTTGGATTTTCCCTTCCTATAATTCCCGTGGTTCCTTGAGCCCTTTCCTCTATCCTTTTGTCTTCCCCTGTTCTCCATGCTTAACATATTACCTGATGTCTCACCTACGTTTTTCTGTTGCATTTCCTCACTAAGGATAACACCAACAACATCATCAAATTTTAAAGTGTTTGAACTAGAGACATAGTTACTTATAGCCATGACCAAGGCATTCCATATTTTTGGCAATGAGCACAATATTAGAAGAGCCCTCACCTCATCATTAAAGTCCAATTTTACAGAATTTAGTTGATTAGTAACTGTATTAAATTCATTTAAATGATCTGCAACATACCCACCTTCTGACATCTTCATATTAAATAATCTCTTCATTAGAAATACCTTATTGGGCGTCGAGGTTTTTTCATACAGTTTATCCAATGTGTCCATCATCTCCTTCATTTTATTTTCTTTCAAAATTTTGAATGCCACCAACACTACCATGCTCAGTCGTATCGTTCCTAGTGCCTTTCTATTAAGAACCTCCTATTCTTCATCCTTTCCTATTCTTCATCCTTCGTGGTCGTCGACTTCTTTATTATTCCACCCAATGGTAGGAATAGATCCTTTTGATATAAATAATCTTCCATTTGCATCTTCATTTTGGAGGAGTGTACATTCTTCTGGGGTGCAAAGTCTTCATGGGGTATAAACACGACTGAAAACAAAGACCTATGAATCATGAAGATAATCAGGCTCCACAACCAACACTTTTCTCTTTTATTTAATCTACTGCAAAATATGGTGTTGTGCGCATTACCTCTTCAATCATACAATCATGATGAGGTTAAGGAACCTCTATGAGGAAAACTATATCACACTAGGATCCTCAACCTATGACCTAACCCTCAAAATCTAGCTTATTTGAATATTCTACAAGCTTATTACAATCAACAGGCTCTCAACAATCATAATAATCATCATCAACTCAATAAAAACTATCAACAACCTATAACTTAGAGCTCATAGGTTATTATTTATACTATTTTACAGGATTATATTTTTTACAATCCTTATCAAAAGCCCTAAACCTATCATAGTTAGGCTTGCCTGCTTGCGCGCCACATTGCTTTTCCTCTTGCATGTTGCTTTTCCTTCTTTTTGTGTATGCTTCTTTCTTGCCATCTGTTGTGTGTGCACCAAAATTAGGTCTTCCTTTCCAAAAATAGGTCTATCCTCAAAATAGGTATGCGCCCAACATGATGTTAATGAAATTCACTACTAAAATAGGTCGTCATACAACCATTGCTCCTTGGGCTCCAAGTTTGAATAAATCATGTTTCCCCTTGAGATTGACTTTCCAAGATTTCTTCTTGGTTGTTCGACCCTTAGGGTGGAGTTATGGGTGAAGCCTCCAACATTTGGCCTCCCAATGTCCAGTCAATCTGTAGTACTGGAAATAGTTCCTTCCTGGGCTACTTGGCCTTCTACAGTGACAAAAATTGCTAGCCTTATGACCTTTTTTATTACAATAAAAACAAACTAATCCATTCATTTTATATCTTTGATGACGATTTCTAGCTTAGTTTCTTCATACCCCAATAATTGGAGAAAATATGGATGGAAAAATCATCTCTTTGTTTCCCCCTTCCAAGATTCTACAATAAATTTTGTGTGTCCTATTGCACATGGCTTCTTTTTCAGTTCCTCTTGCCTGAACGAAAGTGGTTTGAGTTTCACTTGTGTCGAATTCTTGTCCATTCAAATCTAGTCTTTCATACTTGGGCCTTTGTTGAGCTACAATGGGAATTAAATTTCCTTGGCCTTCCTTGCCTAGCCCTTGGCCATCATAGCACATTTTCCCCATGAGCTTCGAACCTGTAAAGAACCAATCTGGTTCTTACGACAGATATCCATCATAAATGGAATAAATATTTATAATCTATACTAGACAATAAAATATATTGAATAAGAATGTATATAATGATATAAAATAGATAATATATGATGAATATATGTACAATGAGAGTGCCAAATATATAGAGAACTTAAAGGCACATATGGTGACCATCCATGAAAGGATGTGCCCCTTAGACAATTAATAACTATTTATTATTATTATTATATATATATTGTATGTTACATTGCCTTCCCCTTAAAAATGCTTTGTCCTTAAAGCATGATTAGAGAAGGACATATCTCTTGTTCTAACTCGAACTATCTTCTCATGATATTTTTTTTTGTAGTTGTGACACTTGACGAGACAAAACGATATAATATTCAAGTTCCTGAAGTAATATGTTGCATCTTTTCGGAAGTGATCCATCCAAAATCTACTTTAATTGGAACCATTTGATGATCGATTGTTCGAAGAGTTTTTTTTCATTTTATGCTTCCACACAATTTTTTGATTTTGTCTTTGTTCTTTTTCAATGTTGTAGTTTAGTTGTTGGTAAGAAGAACATTGTTTATATCCCTCTTGACCTTGTTCTTGGTCATAACAAATATAGTGATTTAGATGACGATAAGGCACTCAAATTTATTCTGAATATTGTTTATTGGATCTTTCTTCAACTTTTTATGTTTCCGGTAATTCAATTGTATCAATATTTGTTTCTTTCTCTAAGGCCTATATTTTTTGAACCATAAGCTTCTCTATTTTAAGTGATTTAGTCATTATTTATTTGTGATCTAACTCTTCTTGTAAATACTTCTTATCATGCTTTAGCTTTCTAATTTGGGAAGGTAATTCTTGATTATCTCTCCTTAAACGTAACAATTCTTCCTTATTCCCTGACTTGTCGTCTTCATTTTTTGATTCCAATTTTTTCGTTATTTCGTTCTTTAAACTTTTAATTTCTGCAAGTAATTGTTGATTAAGGATTCTTAGGAAAGAGATTTCTTCATCTTTTTAGGATAATTTCTTCTCATTATTTAACTTTTTTATTTGTTCAACCAAGATTTGACTATGGTTCTTTAAACGACAATTCTCTTCAACTTTTTCTGATAATTTCTTAATGAGATCACAATTAATTTGTTCTAACTTATGATATGTTTGCTTCTTATATTTTTCCTCATTGATTTGTACCAATAACTTTTGGTTATGATTTTTTAAGTAAGAAATGTCTTTGTCTTTTTCTTGTAATTTTCACTCAAGATTTTGCTTTTGTCTCTCTTCTTGGTTTTTTAGCATTTGCTCCAACCCAACTTGAAATTGTAAATTTATGTTGTGTTGTTGATAATGAATTAATTGGTTCTCTAATTCTTTTATTTTCACATCCCAATGTGTGTCACCTTGATTTTCTATTAAAGTAAAAATCTTTTTACAATATGGACAAGGGCAAGTTCCATTCATAAGGCCCATTTCATACTCTTCCTTTTTTGCGCAATAGGGACATTTTGTCGAAAATGTTTTCTTTGTAGATGTTATAGTTCACTTTGTATTGTTTTAATAAATGATAAATGTATGAATTCCAAGAACCCACTTTTAAAACAATACACTTTTTCACATTTTTTAGTTTATTTTATTTTATATCCTTTTTCTTTTTTAACTACCCCACTTTCCGAGATCCACTTCACTTTCAAAAATATAATAATCCTTCAATTTTTATATTTTTTTACATAAATTTATGATGGTATCATTTATAAATTGTTATAAAACCTTTCCTCGTCTTTTTGTGGATATCTCTAATTCCACAATATTTAATATGATACCCTCTCTTCTTACTTTTCTTTTATGAATATCCTTTACACTTTACTTTTCTAAAATATCTTTTGAAATAATATTACTCCAAAAGATTTAGGACATTGACTTTTTATTTTAGCTTCAGCGCCATGTGTATATAAAAAATTGTAAAAGTTACCACTGTAATTTTTTATAGGGTAGGGAAATACAATGGGCCAATGGTTTTACCAAAACCATGGGCCTAAACCACCAACAGTAAAATTTAATCTTCCTTCTTCTTTGGAACTTTTTCTTTTAAATTACCTTTTATTTTTTCATTCTTTCTTTTTCTTCTCCCTTTTTATTTATTTATTTATTTTTAATTCTCTTCTTCTTGATATATGGTAATAACTTCTTCTAATTTCTTGTAGTGGAAGGATTATTTATTCAATGGTAATTTCTGATGTTCTTTTTTTAATGACAAAATGTGCTTACGTGGTCAAAGTCCTAGATAAATTAGAGAAACTCTGATTTTTTTTGTATGGGGCTACACACGTGTATGGCCAATGGATAGGATCAACAATGAAGCTCTGATATCAATGTAAAGAACCAATTTGGTTCTTACGATGTATATCCATCATAAATGGAATAAATAACTATAATCTATACTGGACAAGAAAATATATTGAGTAAGAATGTATATAATGAGATAAAATAGATAATAGATGATGAATAGATGTACAATGAAAGTGCCAAATATATAGAGAACCTAAAGGCACATATGGTGACCATCCATGAAAAGATGCATCCTTTAAAAAATTAATAACTAATTATTATTATTATTATTATCACTTAATATTATATATATATTGTATATTATAGAACCGATGCCTGTAGTGTGATTCTCAAAGTCACCAAAGGTTTCTTGAGAAAGGGTATTGGAAGGTGAGTTTACAATGGTTTCCTTCGTCATGGTACTAGCTTTGGCAATGAAAATGGAAGGGGCTTGCTTGGTCTCTTGGACAATTGCATCTAGTTTCTTCAAGGCCTCTTCCTTTGTTTCCAAGTCCTAGTATAGTGGAGTAGTGACCTCAGTGAACCTCTCCTCCTTCCAATTATCCAACTCGATGAATTTATCCCCCAATTGCAAGAGATGCAATATGCTCTTGTCTAATTATGTCCTCATGGAAGTGAAGGATTCGTGATGCTTGGAAATCTCTTCCTCCAACTCATCTTCTCTTTTCCTCCAATACTGACTTTCTTCTTGGATATTTCTGTTCAAGTCTCTCAGCTCTTCTAGATTCTCCCTATTTAAGGATTTTCCCATTTAAACTTCTTCAAGGTATTTGGTGAACCTTCTCGGATACCATATGATCCATAAACGACGGGCCTATGGCCTTTACTTATCATGAACATGGATGTGGAATGAATTTATTGCACTACTCAACAATCAAGAGTAATCAATGTATGTGCTTAAAATTAAATGAAACATGAAGGTGATGTTGAGGTGTTAATGTTAAGTAGCTAGACTATTTTTAAACCCAAAACTCCCTCTAAACTCACACCAGCTGACCAAAGACTCTTTTACACGACCCAACAATGAGGAAATATACTCAGTGGATAAATTTAGTCATCCAAAAACGGAGAAAAATTCCCAGGGTAATTTTAGGCACTCGACATCAGATAAAAATGACCAAGGGCAATTTTCGACACACATCATCAGAAAAAATGTCTTGGGTTTTCTGAATTCGCCCAGGTAATACAAAAAACTTTTAGGTAGAGGATAACATGTCCGAGTGTCTCTAAATTCACCCAAGTATATTTGAATTCACATAGGCAGTAAACATCACTCTGAGGAAAAGAAAAAATTGTCCACTGAAAAAAAAATGATGTCTACAACTAGTGAGAAAAAGAAAAACACCCAGCCAACAATAAATTATGTGAACAAGTATTACAGGGTGAAAATATACTTCAAAAAAGAATGTATAGATCACTGTAACTCATAGAAAAAATACCCAAAGAACAAAATGCATTAACTCACATATTTCAACGTTTAAATGGGATTTTTATTATGCTTAGGAGAAATTAAAAATGGGTGAGATATACATAGACACTATGTATTGTTACTCACTTTGAAAACCAACATTATAGTGGGCCATGGATCAGATACACCTTCACTTAGAATTTGAACAGGAACATTAACTCCTTTTTCCACTCAACCTTAATTAGGATATCCTCTCCAACCTCTAACTTCTACTATTGTCCTTCCCTATTTCTCCTTGCATCTCCCCCTCAGTTTCCTTCTTTTCTACAACCTTCATTCTTTTAATGTGATTCCTTTGGAAGGCCAACCATCACATGGTTCATTTCCACTTCCCATTTTACCAAAAAAAGACAAAATAGAACAAAAATAATGATTACAAGTTTATTACAATTTTACAAAATGTTTTGGGTGAAGATCCAATTCTAATAATCCCTAATAGGGGCAATGATTCCACATCCATTACCATGCATAACATATTCCATGTGTCATTTTTTTTTTTTCATTTTTTTTGGGTTGGTTTTTACATGTATCCCAAAAAGGTCCATGCTTCATTATCCCATGAGAATAAGGGGCTTGAATACTTGAGGTTGATGCAACTTTATAAAAAATATATAGAAAGAGAAAAATCCCTACTTCAAAATGCAAGGCAAAGAAACAAACAAGAAAACAAAGTATTAAAAACCAAGAACTAAGTGAAGCATGAGATATACCCCCTTGCTAAGAGGCCATGCAATTCCTCTGAAATGCATTCATATCTTAAAGTGGACTTACAAAATAAAAGTTAAAATCCAAAAAAGGTGAAAGAATAAATAAAAAGGAAAACATGAGTTTGGAAAGACACAATGCCGAGGGTACCTCATTTCCTAAGCACTCCCTTTAAAAGGTACTCATGACGATGACTATCATACATGGCCTTGGATGTCAATGGAAATCAATCCATTAATTAAAACCCAATCCATACCATGAACCATTGTGCATACTCCTTCATGGGTTATTCAAGGCATACTCCTTATCCCCGGTACTACCACACCTAATAGGGGGTAATCATGATCCTCTCATACAAAAAATTGATAAATTGTGTAACTTTGTAAGCTAGTGTGAATTTTGAGGAGGATACTTTGTGATATATATATATATATATATATATATA